>JAGDQP010051747.1:0-13947 GCA_022664845.1 Lepisma saccharinum | reverse complement strand
CATATCTCCGTTGTGTATACGAGGTTTAGCTTTACATACTTCTATCACTAAGAGCACGAATATCCATTACATATTTGAGCAATTTTTCTGCTGTTCTGTTTCTTCCACACTGAAGTGCCAAACGTCATGGGATAGCGGGAGGGAACTAGTTGACGGCGCGGTAACATCGCGGGAAAACTGTCAAACGTGGCGAAGCAGTTGCAGTGTCTTCAATTAGACTTCTGTGAGTCCAGTGAAATGTCGTGAACCGTGGTGATGGCAATCCGACGGGAATTATCCGCGTTAGCACGCGATGATAGTTGTTGTTAGATGAATGGGGCATGCAATTTCAAAAATCGTCCTGTTACTCGCTACACAGTGGACTTTGAGTACCTCATTCGAGGCATTACGACCCATCAGGGACAACGCTGTGGTTGCCCACGGGTGCAGAATGACCGCGACGTCTGGGCAGACACGTCCGGGCAAACGTCATGGCAACAGTACGTGACAGCAGGAGTCAATGGAGGACGTCCCAGAAATCAATGCAGTCTCAGAGGTCAGTGCAGCCGCCGAAGACCGACACCTGTGCCGTTACTAATTGCTGGACATCGGAGGCGGCGACTTATAGGCTCGGGAACCCGTGGATGAGCCTTAGAGGACTAGCAACGTGTAACGTAGCCAGATGAGTCACGTTTCCAATTGGTACGCACGAATGTTAGGGTCCGGGTGTGATGCAGACCCCATGAGGCTATAGACCCAAGTTGTCAACAGGCATTGTGGAAGCTGCTGGTGACTTCGTCATTGTGTGGCACGTGTTTACTTGGCACTGTTTGGGTCCTCTGACCTTGTTGAACCGGACATTGACGGGTCAGCGCTAGGTTCAGCTGCTTGATTACTATCTCCAGCGGTTTATGGACTTCGTATAACCTGCCAACAATGGGATTTTCCAAGATGACAATGCGCCATGTCACTGGAACGCATTGATGCGCAAATTGTTTGAGGAGCATTGAGGCAAGTTCCAACGCATGATTTGGCTCCTAGATCGCCGGACATGAACCCTATCGAGCACATGTGGGATATCATTGAACGGTCTACTCGTGTCCAGGATTCTCCACCTGCAACAACCACCGATTTGTGGACAATTGAGACTTCATGGCTGCACATTCCTCCAGTGGACTACCAGAAAATTGTCGCGTTCGTGCCACATCGAGTTGCTGCACTTCGCCGTGCTTAAGGGTGTCCCACACGTTATTAGGTAGGTATCCCATGACTTTTGGCACTTCAGCGTAATTACTCCATAATTGCTCCTAGACCAAAACGTGTCATTTTTCCTCAATCCTCTGTACATGGATTTGATTTAAAACTACCTTAACCAACGATTTTTTTTTTATAGATTTGTGTTTTCATGTTGCAGAAAATAATTTATGCTGGAATGAGTATGTTGGTGGAATATTTATGTTTTTATTAATGCATAATATAACATGAACTACCATAAAGTAGTTTCAACTTACGACAACTAATAACAAACTAACGACTTAACGTGTAAACTCTAGGATTATCCAGACCAACTAACTTCACAGATATCACAAGAGAGCTTTGTAACGTAGCAGAATTAGAAGTACAAAATCAATTTCTGTTTAAAAGTACATATTAGTTTACCCAGGCTTTCTTTCCTGAGAATTTGGAATCTAATTCAAAATTTGCAGATTAAGCTTTTCATGTCTACAAAATGAATAGCTGGTAATCCAGCAATCTAAAAAGTACAAATAGCTGGCATGCTTATTTAAGAAAAAGGTACTTAAATTTGGTATTTCCTTACTTATTAATTGCGCATACTTGTGCGCCCATCTAGTAGTGTGAAGTGTATTATTACCGACTAGAAATATTAAAAGAACGTGAATGATATTGGTCAGCACTAGACAAAAAACCGATACAGCCGTTCACTTGACCAGTGTAGTATTTTCATTGTAAACCCGTTTCATTTGTTAACACCGTAATACATATCGAACTAGTAATCTGGATTTTTAGTTTGATAAAAATTCAAAAGAAAATTCCGATGTTAGATTTAAAGAAAAAAAATCAGTTTTACTTTTCGATATAGAAATAATTCTGGCATTTCAACATCATGGCTTCTTAATACGTAACGCTTGCTTAGTGGAATGCATCATTGTCTGACGCTTATAAAGATTTGCAGAAATGCAATTCGCAAATGGTAATAAAGAAAATACCTAAAACTTATAACGGTTTAAATTTACCAGTGACCTAATATGCTCCTTCAGGGTTAGGAAAGTAACATTCCCAGTTGATCTACATAATTCAGCAGCATATCATTCTTTTTTCCTCTTCAAGTTCTAATAAGTTTTAAAATCGTTTAGAACTTATTCGTATCGACTAAAAACTTATTGTGACTCAAAAACACATAGTTTACAGCAGAGGGGTAACTACAGTTTATGCCCCCCCCCCCCGCAAGAGAATTCACAAGAGGCTAGGGTAAAGGGCCCCATTGGAAGGGCCAAGCCCCCGCATTGCGGGGTTTTGCGCCATAGTTACGCCCCTGATTAACAAACGGCAAATAAGAATTCTGGGCAGCGGCGTAGCTAGGGAGAGGATCCAGTGTGTCTGGGCCATTCCGCAATTTTGACTTATAAAATGAATATAAATTTAAGCGTAATTATATACATTTCGTATAGATACAAAGCCTTGCATTACCGAGAGAAACTGGTGGATCCCTCCGAAAAGAATTTCTGGATAGGCACCTAATTCTAGGGGACGAAATGGATTTTCGATGGATACGGTCATTCGATTCCACTTCTGGAATAGATCCTACAATCACCTCGAGAAACCCTACCCCTTTCGCTTAAGGCGTATTCTTATAGGCAGAGAGGCTCACCGAGCAGCCGTAGCTCAGTGGTAAAGCGTTGGCGTAGCGTTCGGGAGGTCGTGGGTTCCCATCCTTACTTAGGTTTTTCCAGGGTTTTCCTCAGTCACACCAGCCAAATGCCTGCAACATAGACCCTGGCCGCCACCATCTCGAATCCTTTCCCTTCCCTTCCCCTCCCCCGCCCGCCTGAGCCTTAGATGCCTAAAGGTCATTAAGAAAAAAAAATCAAAATTCAACAAAGAAGCAGATCAATAATAACAAATCACTTTGGGTTTGGGAATTTTATTTATTTATGAACTTTTAGTAGGATGAGCAAACTTCTTTAAAATCCAGGATTGTTCCGATTTTAGGTCTAACGCACAGGTGTTCCAGGAAAAGATTATTGGGACCCTGAATTATCCCGAATTTTCGAGCAGTCACCACTGATAATTCATTTTGCAAGCAATACATTTCTTTAATGCCGTACATATTCCATAGCTTCCGAATATTTTTCGCTTTAATGTGAAAGTAAACCTCATATATTTCTTTTATATATCCTCAACGCCCCTCTTGATCTATTATTAAAATTTATTTTAATATATATTTTTATCCAGTCATCTGCTTATTATCCATTTCAACTGCGCACGGATAATTTCCTGCAGTTTCAAGATTCGAGAAAGACTTGAAGTTAAAATTTGAAACGTTTAATTCGCGTAAGCGTGTATAATGTAATGAACGGGACGTAGGACGTATAATAAGAAATACATTTCAAACGAGATGTCCCGAATTAAAAAAAAAAAAAAAAATAGGCAGCCTCACCTCTAGGCATCTATGGCTCAATAGGGTAGGGGAAAGTATGTGGGAAGAAGTCGATCAGGACCTACGATGAACGTACCATCCCTTGCGACATTTGTCTGGCGTGGCTGAAGAAAGAAATTGGAAAAACCTGAGTCAAGACGGTCGGCCGCTGGTATCGATCGCAGGACCTCCCGAATGCAAAGAAAACGCTCTACGGCCGTTCGGTAAGCCACTTTGGTCCAGTGGTAAGGATCGCAGACTTTAGGTCATTATTAGAGAGAACGTGATTTCGATATCTAATACCGGTGGTAATCTTGATTGAGTTTTACTAATGATTTTTACCAGTTTCACTAGACAAATGCAGGGATGATACTTCAACTATGATCCTACTTACCCACCCCTGTCCCCGGGAAAGTTTTTGCGAAAGGATATCAGGCCCAAGATATGGCAGGCTTAGGCTAAAAGTTGCCAGCGAGTTTCAGCCCTAAAAAAAATAGGAAAATTAAAACTTAACTAAATCGAACACCATCTCTTCGAATTGTCACAGGCTTACTCCGAAGCTGTAAATTATGTCCATTAAAGTTAATAATAATAATTGTTAAGTTCCTGCCAATCTATCAGAATTGATTAAGAAAGTAAATTGTTAAGTGCAAGTGTGATACGGTAGAAAGCGAGTTTCTGCCCCCCCCCCCCCTTCCTCTAGCCGCCCGCACTTATTTGAACCATTACACTGAAAATCCTCTGGCATGAAAAGCACACAAAATCACCAAAAATGAATTTTATATGAACGCATGTAAATTTTATGTGCACCTATAGAAAAAGTGTCAGTTTTTTGTGTGCTCAATGTGAGTTCTTATTGGCTTCTTACCCTTAGCGCATATTTTGTACACATTAAGTTCATATTTACGGAAGTTCACATTATCTGGAGTACGTTTACAGATCACTTTTAGTACATTTGTTACTTTTAAGTGAACTTTTTGTGCATGAATTAGGTATCACACACCGAAAGTTCATATTTTGTTCACTAAAAATGTTGTGTTGTTCACATTAATTTTTACGAAAAGTTCGTATATTATGCACTAAAACAGTGGTGAAACTAACATATTGTGAACTTTAAGTGTACTTTGATTTTAAGTATGTGTATTTGAATCAGTACTTCGTGAGCTTCGATACAGCATAGGTGGTGTCTGCTCAGGAGTGCGGTGAACACTGTTTGTTGTTGGCAAGTAATTCATATATTTTAATAAAGGCTTATTTATATAAATACCTTTCGCTTGAAATTGTGTTTTTATTGTCGGATATCATCGAGTAACAATAATAATAATAATGAAAGCACGACTTATGAACATTAGTGTCTATCCATACGAAATCGACTTGTTCCGAAAATCTTTCGTGAGACACAAGTACAATCTCTAACGTGTAGATGGCAGCACAAATCACAAGCATTTCCCTAGTTTGAGTTTTCGTCAAGAGATGTCGACGTATGCGAAACTTGTGCTTTATCAAGATCAAATTCTCTTCTCTTTCAAAATTTCATTTTAAATTCTTTCCAACGATAAAAGAGAGAGAGAGAGAGAGAGAAAGCCGATTTTTCATTTCAAATTAAATGAGTAATATTACATCATACGAGTCGCAAGGTTTTTTTTTTTTTTTAGGAACAGTCGCATACCAAGGGAGGGGCAGGGGTCCGAACCGGCCTCCAGCTTGGTATTTTTTGTTTCTAATTTCTGTACCTTTGAGAGTTATGATTTGAAATTTTGTTACATTTACAATATGATCTTTAAAAATTTAGTTCCATAAAAATTATCCCCCACTACCAACAAATAAGAGGACCAAAAAATACATTATTTTACCAACTACGTATGAATTCTTTAGGTTAAATTTTCGTTTTGTCGTAAACGTGAAGTTTTTTATTATTATTATTATTATTAAGGCTTTCCACTTGATGGCAGACGGTTTTTGGTAGATTGTACTGTATAGCAACTTATGATTTTTCTTTTTTCAAGATGGTAACATATTTGACCAAATTACTCAATTAAATTTGACTCAATTAAATGTGTATTATCTTTTATTTTCCATTTGAGCTGCTTTTCATGTAATAAGTCCATCTTCTCCAGACTAACAGAGAAAGAAGATATAATTGTGATTAGAAAATTAGAAAATATACCTTTTTATCTAGTGGTGAAAGTTTAGGAAAGGTTAAAGACAAACATATTACTTGTTGATGTGCTAGTTCTTACCTTTTTTTTTCACAACTTCGCGAACGGAGAAAAAAATAGTCGAGTGCGATATAATCGACAGTACCACCACTCATGCACCATAGTAGTTAATAAATGTGACACATTACCGCTTGTGACCATAACGTTTACCGAAAATGACACAAACAATGCAGATTTAGATGTAGTAATGTTTTGCTAATTTTATTTTTAAAATGCCGGTCTTTTTCAAGAAAAAAGACAAATGCCGGCCTGACATTTCTAAAAAGGTTAAAAAAGCCGGACATGTCCGACAAAAACCGGACGGTTGGTAACCCTATTTGTAGCTTGTTCTGTCTTGAGATGAGCATATTGAATGCAATCGTTCATTCGTAAATAAGAACTCATTTAGTATATTTACCGAGACATACCGGTACTAGAGTAAAAATTGTAAATGAATTGCAATAAGGGCAGTGGCGGCTTGTAGTCTAAATGGCAAGTGACGTGCTACAAGTACATTCACAAGTAAACATACTCGGTCAGTCCATATTAAACAATTCCCTGGACTTTTATGCTTCACTAAATTACCCATAATGCCACTTTTCTGTCATACTGAGCATCTTGATGGATAAGCATAAACTGTTTCATATCTTGATTTATTCTTCTAAACACTTTCATATAACTTAATACATAAGAAGGTAATATGTGAAGTGCCACTTCACTAGCTTCACCTGAAAAGCCGCCACTGAAATAGGGTCGTTCGGAATTCCCAAAAGTCAGAAGTAAGAATTGTTGGATATTCGGAATTCCAGAGTGTCTTCCTCAGTTATGAGCAAAAAATGATGGAAAATAACGATTCACGTGGGCCAAAGACAATCGATTTATAAATTTCC
This sequence comes from Lepisma saccharinum, assembly GCA_022664845.1. NCBI lineage: Eukaryota > Metazoa > Arthropoda > Insecta > Zygentoma > Lepismatidae > Lepisma > Lepisma saccharinum. The sequence goes on along the minus strand of JAGDQP010051747.1, from coordinate 7,222 downwards.
CGCCAGTCAGATCAACAAGATAGCTTTCAGAATAATTGAGGAAATCCTTGCTGGCTGGATAAAGGATAAGGGTGGTCATGGTCACAATTCCGCGAATCGGAGTGACAATTTTTGTGGGTTCCGCAATGACGGAATTTCGACAAGGCTGAATTTCGAAATGTCAAAACTCCTGAGATTTGAAAAGGGGGGAAATCAGGAGTTTTGAATTTCCGCAGTGTCATAATTCCAGAATCCGAGGAATTCTGAATTTCGGAATTTACTTGGAACTTCCGAAAGTACGATAAAGTATTTTGCAATGTGAATATGTATTAATTTAAATTTATCATATAACATAATTAGTTCTAATATTGTTTTTAAACATCCGGTATTATAGAGACGTCAGACCGGTAGGACCTAGCCGATGAAAAAGGTATTATGAACCTCAAAATACATGTTTTTTTAACCTATGTCTTTCTAAAGGACCGACATTCACACATTTGGTCAAATTTTAAAATTTTAAGGTTAATAACAATAATTACAATTTTGGGGTCCGTTACGGACCCCTTCCCCTTGGTGACTCTTTCAAATAATACGAAAACTGAAGCTTATTCCTTCGAGGGAGCCCCCTCGTCCCCTCTCTCGATCCGACACTGAAAGAGAACTTAAAATACATATTTGGGCCCCCAATGTCCTTTAAATATATTCAGTTACACATATCCCGTCAGATTTGTACTTAGTCTAATTACAATAATCCCGGAGCGCTTCCCTCCCTTTTGGTGTTTATTCATGTAAGTTTAGCATTGTTATGTGATTGTTAATTATACCCGGTGAAAACAGAACAGAGTATTTTCGGGACAGTAATTCACGGTAGCCTTGAATTTTAAGATTTTTTTTGTGTGCGACATCCAAGTGTGTTGTTCATTCTACGAGCCTACTGAAAATGATTCAAAATTATTTTTAAAAAATCAGCGCGTAAAGTATTAGAAACGAAAACTTACATAGATAACATGTTTCCTCTGAACTGTGAACTTAATTTTTAATAGTAAATTGAGCATTTGAAATATAGGTGTCTATAGTATGCATGAATAAATAACACATTCACACAAAATCACAAGAAAATAGGATTTACATTTGAAAATTCGCCAAAAAAAAAAGATTAAAAAAAATGAAATTTTCTTGTCGATTAGGTTGAGATAATCAAGTCTTTTGTGAGGGAGAGGGTTTGTACGCATCTTGTTCACTTCTTATAACGCTATTAATTCCGATAAACTTCTCGACATTTCATTCAGTGCGTGGTTAGTAAAATTAAGCTTACTTACATAATCCGGGACCCCATCATCAACTTCGTTTTTTTTAATATAAATTTTTAATCCTTATGTAAGTATCTACAACATAAAAAAAAACCACCAAATTTGGGCCTACATCAGATGCACGTCACTGAGTATTCCCATAGACATCAGAAAGATAACTGTAGATCTTACTACGTCCAGAAGGCCCCCAATACCTTACGGGCTCCTTCCCGAAGGTTACAGCGATATACAACAGAAATAGCATTTAGAAAACATGGCACATCCGTCATTTTTCGTTCGATTGTGATGATCATTATAGCCTGAATTTACAATAGAGCAAACAGAATGGGACCCCTTTTCTACATTACAGTAATTGAATTTATGTTTTCAGTAGGGCTACGATAATTACACATTTTGCATATTGCATATGTAAATAATACATATTTAAGGATTTTTAACGTCAAATGAATATTCCATATGCAGGTGCATTATGTTCGAAAATAAATTGATGAGCATATTTCTGTACGCATGCCAGCACCGAGAATATAATGTATTACTTTTCTTCTTGTTTGTCTTGTCTTTGCCTTTTTTCTCCAATTTTATTCTGGTTTTTATGAAATGTAGTAACTAGCCCATTGCCACCTCAACAATCAACTAAGCAACACGTGCAAGTTTCTTATCGCTTGTACGTCTATTTTTCCCTCCCCTCCAGTTTACCTTGCGCGGGTGCAAAAAGCGACAACCGCTTTGTAATTTTCAATCAGACACTTTTCAGAAGAACAATGGTCAGTTAAAAATTACTGATTGCTTGCTGCAAGAGTTGTGAAGTGTCATGAAAGTGAAGTGTCTGTCATGAAGCGGTCGTCTACCGTAGAGCCCCGAAACTGCTCTTCCAGCCGGGGTCCCGGAGGCCAGTCCGAAACTGATCATATATGTCAATTATTGTAATCATACATTTTTGTAATTATAACTTACAAGCAGATAGAGTGATTTGGGGCTATATGGGTCATCATAACAGTTGTAGTATTTCCTAAAGTTGTAATTAATAACATAAAGGAACTTCTGTTTCTTGTATCATTGGAAAACAGTATCATAGCCTCAGTAATTGTATCCAAATAATCCATAACTTATTATGAAAGTGTAGGTTACAATCGCATAAGTTGTTATATGTTTGAATAATGGAAACTTTTACATAAAGAAAAGGCTAACACAATTTTAAACAAATGTCCATATTGAGTCTTGTTTGAATTTTCTCAATGCTGTATTTGATTACTATGGAATACATTGTTTATGCAAATGGAAAATACAATTTAAGTGATTCTGATTTTAATAAGGATATTCGAATATTGCTTTCTGTGATAACAATGCATTTGTAGGGGAATACTAATATATAAAAAGATGGGTAAGAACTCGTGGGATATAGTGAGTCCAACACAATATTTTATAATTATTATGGTAATGTGCGAATTAAACTTTATAGTCAGGGGGGGGGATAAAACATAACTTACGGATTTCAAACGGCAACATACATGTATAAATTCACAGCCATATTCAATCCAATACTGGATGAGGCTTCTCCCGAAGGGAGGAATTGGTCTACTGCTCGCACGCTGACCAGACGTGTTGGGAGAGGAGAGCCGAAGCGCTCAACTTTGATCACCACTCTCTTTTATCCACAACAGCTCCCCAATTGCATCACGATCCTGGGTGTGCACCAGTGATTCCACTAGACCCCCCTGTGGGGGAGTTTACCCCCCAAAGTCCCGACAACACCCCAACTGTAAAACTTTTTGCTTTGAAAAATCAATAGAAACTGTTTTAAATTGCATTTACGCCCTTCCAATTTTGACTTTACACCCCCCAAACTGAAAATCCTGGCGGAAACCCTGGTGGGCATCGTTACAGACCATCCTGCTTTGGAAAAAAATCACTTGGGACAGCCAGAAATCGAACTCGGGACTCCACGATTAGCAGTAAGCGACAGTAACGAGTAGACCAGCGGAGAAGGAGTCCCATTTTTCAATAGGAGGTTACTAAATCAAACCAATCATATACTAAATATCTCACATTAAACTACTTCAGAAAGTCACAAAAGAAATGCCTTCCAAATAGGCTTCTTAGCTACTAGTAAAAGTTCATATACCCTTATCAATTGCATTCTTGATCGAAACATCTTCTAGGAGGAAGAAATTTATCCCTGGCAGAGACGAAAAATGAATTTGTCAGGGTGGGAAACTTATTTGCCAAGAGGAAAATCCCAGGCATCCCCCTCGTTAGTTCGCACACTGGTAATGCGTTTTTATCAAGCCGTCGTCAAGATAAACAAACTTGACAATATGTCCAAAATATAATTCAAGTGTTAAGCTTTTTTACCCATATGGTTTACACAATAAATCTATGAAAACATTTATCAATGTATGTGGCTTTTTTGTTAATCTTGTCAGAATTCTATGAGGAATTTTGGTTGCCGCCACGTAAAGTTTAGCACTGTCATAATACATTTTTCCTTAGGACAAAAGAAAAATGAAATTGGTGACCAGGACAACTAAAAGAATATGACGAGGGTTAAATAAAACAATCTGATAACGATAAGTTACAGGGCGCAGACACGTATGTGGTTCTAGATCTTAATCAAGCTTACCAACAATTACCAGTAGATGATGCAGCAAAAAGAATACTTACAATAAATGCTCAATGGGTTCTTCTATAAATGCTCAATGGGTTCTTCTACAAATGCAAAGACTTCCCTTTGGACTTTCAAGTTCCCCTTTTATCTTTCAGAAATATATGGACAATGTATTAGACTTCAACTTCCCGCAAGCATACATTGATGATGTTATTATTGGAGGGCATGCAATTCAACAATGCTTTGAAAACAAATGTTTAGTTCTAGAAACATTTCTAAAACATAAAATAAAAGTAAATTGTTTCAACAATCAATTTTTCCTTCCAGAAGTGGAGTATTTAGGACATACGATCTCTGCTAGCGGTTATGCCCCGATATCAAAACATTTAATAGCTATACAACAATGTCCTAGACGAGAGAATATAAAACAACTACTATCGTTCTTAGGTATGGTCAATTACTTCCAAGGAAATATTCCATAATTAGCCACACATGCGCACATGTTACATAGACTTTTACAAAAGAACAGTAAATGGGATTGGACAGAAAAGGCGCCAAAATCAATTTGAGAAACTAAAGGAGTTCATTCAGGCAAGTGTACAGAATCAGGTGTTTAATCCTTACGAGGAGGTATTTTTAATAACAGGTACGAGTCCTTACGGCGTCAGAGTACAATTATATAATAAAGATAACATGGTTAAATTTAGAACAGTAGCATATGCATCCGCATAATTATCAACAAGCGAACGTAACTATTCTCAGTTCGAAAAAGAATCGTTAAGTTTAGTATTCGGAGTAAAAAAACACAAATACTTGTAGGAGTAGATTTTTTACTGTCATTACAGATTCGATCCCTATGAAAATTATCTTCGGAGAGAATAAAGCAATTCCGTCATCCATTCATTCACGATTAGTGAGATGGGCACGTTTTCTATCTGAGTAGGATTATAAGATAATTTATTCCAAACAAGTACCTGTTGCAGATTGCTTGTCACTTTTGCCTTCAAATGAATCAACAGAAGACGGTGAATTATCACAACAATATGTTCTAAACACTAACTCACTAGTGGTAAGATAAATTTCTGATGTAATTCAACAAGACGAAGTCCTGAGGAATGTTCTGATTTGGACGAGGGATGTCTAACACGCTACAATGACTTATCGTAATAAAATCTTTCAATTTTACTTTAGTAAACAATCTAAAATCACCATGGATCATAACTGCATATTTTACGAAACAAGATTGGTTATACTGCTACATTTCGCAAATATATTTTATATTCCATACATAAATAGCATCTAGGTTTGCAAAATTTACGTTGAACCAATATTACTGGTGGCCTGGTATTGATACAGAAGCAGAACTGTACATTTGTAGCTGCGAAAACTGTGCGTCAAACCAAAAAGTTGTCAAAAATATAGTTTTCGTCTTGGGAACAGAGTACTAAACCCTTTCAAAGGATTCATGTTGATTTTTTTTACTTTGCAGGGCGTAAGTTTCTGTTGATAGTTTTTTTACGGTGGGTTCAAATAAATATGGTGCGAGGTACTACAGCGCAGGATACAATTTAGAAATTGCAAGATATATGTAACTATGTTGGATATCCTGCATTACTTGTATCTGATAATGGTCCTCGATTTCAATCATGAAAATTTTAAGTCTTGGTGTGCAAAACATAATATTCGAGTGATGAAGTCACCTCCCTATTATCCGCAAAGTAACGGGTTAGCAGAGCGTCAGTCCAAGATGCGAAGTTACTTATGAAAAGAATATCACAAGATAATATTAAGGTGGATTGGCATGAAATGATCAAACTAATACAAAGAGATTTAAGATAAGCAAATTCTTCTGCATTATAAGGAAAGTCGCCAGCTCAGTTCGTATACAGTAATGATCGACGCACAAATGTCAGTCTCGTGCATAAGGATGATTTAGAAGATGCTGTGAAAAGTACACATAAAGAGAATCATTGTAAATAAAAGATTCCTTCAATAAAGGCTTGGGTGTATGTAAACACATTCCAAATCATATGCCTAAATACGTACTGAGACAAGTAACAAAAGTGTTAGGTACAAACACAATAGAAGTGAGGATAAGTGGCAGAAGCAGAGTAGTACATAAAGATCAATTAGGATATCTAAGGATGGTTATGGATAATGGTGGAAATATGGAAACAACGTATCGATCCGTGAAAGTTTTATCATATAGTTTGCCGGGCCGTGAGTATAAACATATTGAAAAATTTCTGATGTCGCATACGAAAATATGATCAATGATATGGAATGATATCAATGAAAAGTGCCCCTGGTGCTGGAAAAGTAAACTGGGTAGGAGTGAAAATACTGACCATGATCAAGACAGGCACTTTGCGTTCTCACAGCAGTCATAGATCGAGTAGTGGTGAAGACAAATGGAGGTGTCGAAGCAACTCTTTCCGGCCTGTCTGCTTTATGACTTTAAGGTGGGCTTGTCCGCAGCTGAATCAAGTCACATCAACCCTTTGTGGATAATGCTGTGAATGAACGCACCGCCAGGCATTGGTTCCAGAAATTCAGGTCGGGAGATTTGTCCCTGTGTTATGAACTCCACAGTGGGTGCTCACTCCTGGATGACGAGGTCTTGAAGGCGGTCATAGAGCAGAACAACAGCCAAAGATGTGGTGAGCTTGCCTAAAGCTTCTAGGTTTCTGATGAAACTCATATTTCACCTACCCCACACAGTGCTGGAAACCAATAAGAACCAATAAATGACAGCCTGCTTGTCGTTGCTTTCTTGGCACTGCAATACACCCATATTCGTTTGAGTGCTGATCAGTAACGAAAAGTAGATCCTATGTGAGACTCCCAAGAGTGCAAGACATTGGTTGCCACCGCCCTCACACCACAAGGCCATCTTTACACTGGGGGGACTGCAGACCTGCACTCCTGCAGACCTGCACTCGCAGCAGTTGCAACGTATGCATCAGCCACTGCAGCAGAAGGAGCCAGCATTGGTGAATCACAAAGGTGTGCTATTCCTTGGAGACAATGCCCGACCGCATGAGCCTTGTTCCAACAGATTATCACCTATTCTCTTGACAACCACCGTCGTCGGAAATTCCTCGTCAATGAGGCAGACTTGCGGCAGGCACTTAGGACATTCTTTGAGTCCAAGACCACTAATTTTACCGCTAGAGCATTGCGCAGCTCCAGGAACGTTGGCAAAAGGTGCTGAATGTAGATGGGGATTAGTTTGAGAACTAATAGTAAGTGGTATTTTCTTTAATGAACTTCTTAAGTCCGTCTAGTGGTACATTTGGTGGACATTCTTGTTCCATGTGTAAAACCA
>JAGDQP010051746.1:0-13947 GCA_022664845.1 Lepisma saccharinum | reverse complement strand
CTCAGTATTGTCTTTTACAGTGTATTGCCTTCGAAGCCAGTGAAGTATGAACTATTCACTTCATACTTCTCCAAGAATTCTTCTCCCAGCAGTAAACTGATTCAGAGTTCAGAACATACTGAGCCAATCTTATGTCCAAACTCTGTAGCTTTAGCGGCAGGTAAAACTCTTTGCACACGTTTTCAGAGATAGATTGTATTATTAATACGGTTCTCACAAAGCCATTAGTGGTGCTCAGTTGCTCCTTTCAACCCTCTGGTACTCAGCATTCCAAAAAATAAGCAATTATCACCCAACCCAGAAGCGAATTGGTGATGCACGTTCTTTGCCGATTAAAATCACTTTACCATATCAATCAGTGCAGCTCAAATGTAGGAGGTTGAGATACCCGCGTGTTTTACGATAGTGAGAATTCCAGAAAGAAGCTTAAATAAAGTTGCACTGGAAATCACTGCATTCAAAATTGTCAAAATAATGAACACTTCAATTACAGGAATAAATTATGATGCTAACGTACAACAAAGATAGGGCCAAAATATACGTTTGGCGAACAATATTATTGCTGCATAAGCTAGATTGCCACGTTGGTATGAATTTTCTTGTATCCGCTTTCTGTAAGGGTTTGGTATTTTCTGTATTTCTGCGTTTTCACAAAAAGTTTCGTGTCTGTTAATAAACTGGTATCTCCCTTTCTAGCTTTCTTGGTTGTAGCTCAATAATATCTCAATATCAACAGATGCTAATACGTTACTGTTAATTTATAAATTTACAAATTTTCACGCAGAAATTTAGTCGTGCAAAATTTTAATATTCTGTTTTCATTTTTTCCTTCCTTTAAATCCACCAACCGACTTCTAAGAAAGGAATTACATACGTTGCGCAATAGTAAGTTGCTGTTTGTGTATTGAACGATTTATTTCAATTGTTTATCAGTAAAACAACCCGGAATTATCTTTAGGTGTCAACTTTTCCTGGCCGGATTACTGATGACTAATGCAGAGGAGGAACGACTTACCCCAACACGAAAAGTACCACATTATTTCCTCACTTTAACGATAAAGAATTCTACTTAACAGTTTCGTTGAAGTAGATTTACAAAGACTGGCTTCATCTGCTCCTTTCAGTATTACTCCACTGTCAATTTACAAAAAGGTCAAATCCCTTAACTGCTCTTACCTAATTCATCTTTGCCTTCATCCGTTACCTTATAACGGGAACTGGGGACCGACCGTTATGCAGTAACCTGATACTCTGTCTACTTCCTGTCTGCGACCCTCCGTTACTCATGGTAGTAGGTTTTCGCCTCTTGTGAGCTTCCACCGTGACGGAGGTAAACCAAGGTACCTCCCTCAATATTGACCCTGTGGGAAATTGAGCAAGACCCTGGCCTTCCTCTGGGGGAGAGCGCAGCCCCTCCGCCAAGAGTTCTACCTGTGTTGGAGGTTGCTGCGAATGCAACTTCCGCCAAGCTCCTGGGAGAATAAAGGTTTCTCCACCAATAATTCTCACTAAATCACTCAGCTTCGAGATATCGAAAAGAAAGTTCTTTATTCGGGCGTATTTAAATTTGCAACCAATTCGTTGTTCTTTTCTGTGGGAGGAAGATAACTTTCTCCACCAACTTTCTGAAACAGGTTCCAGTCTAAGTTTCTTGCAGAGTTGGTTCAGTTCATTTTCAGTTGTGTTCTGGTCTGCTGTGAAAATTATTTCTTCCGTGTGATGCTAGTCACCACTGTGACTAGTCCCTCCCCCCAAGGGTTACGCAGTAGCTTTAGGGAAGAGTATATGTGAATTGGGGATTTTTGGGAGGGAATGGTTGTTCTAAATTTGAAAAAAAGTATATTTATTCATCTTTTATTTTAGTATATCATTGATCAGGAAGTTATTAGCTTTGCTTATAACCATACTGTTGGGGTAACCAGTTGATGATCTCATGAACAAAATTTGAGGCGTGATACACATCATGACAGGTTGATTACAATGGAACGAGTCAAAGTTTCTTGATCTAGGGGAGACTCCAGATCTTGACGAAAGGTGAGCCCAGCATTAATTATTCATGGTCACTGTGCAAAATGAGAGTGGAAAGACGAATGTGATAAGAATGATGGTTATTATGTCTATTTGTGGGGGTAGACGGGGTACAGAAAAGAAGATATCCGGACCAGGAAAGGTTGACTTCGAGATTAAAAATATCTTTGGGTGCAAGGACAATAACGGCTCTTTTGAATGGGTTGAGGTTGGAGAATGTAATGGCCACGATCTGTATAATCTGCTCAACTGCAGGAATTGGAATTTGTTGTTCTCGACTGCCGGTCTGGGTTCGGAACATTTTGGAGAGTTGCACAGGTTCGAGTTGTATGAATTTCTGAACATTATCCGCAGATTGGTGGCTCTGCATTCACTAGCGATATGATGTCTGCGCGCTTGGGAGCGTTCGTATCTAAGTAGTGAGGTGACTGTGTGCGAGAAGATTCGAACCTATGCGTATTCGAGATACATACTCCATTCCGTAATACATTATCAATGGTTTGATGTCATAACTCACACTAAGTAGCTGGGAATGCCTTGTGAAGTAATGATACGTTGACGCCTCTGAGTGGTATGACCTAGACGTAATTTAGATTCTAGTTCATCTGGAGTGGCATCTGGTGAAACGCCTTTTAAAATTACCGACAGCATCAGTTTGCGTTTCGGTGGTGGTGGTAGTTTTATGCGTGGTTCATTGAGAGGTGTGAGATGAGCGAGTTTTCCAAATATTTCGAAAATGTGTCTATGGAAAAGTGACTTTGCGAATTCTTCGTCCGTTAATTTGATAATTAGACTATTCCTACTGGGAGTGATTTCAGTTATGCTATCTCTGCGTTCATATTTCGGAAGTAGTTGTAGAAGTTTCGGTGCCTTATATTTGGTGTCGAATCTTGTGAGTAAGAAGAGGTAAGTTGGTTAATCTGGAGTCGAAATTAACTGGTAGTCAGATGCTTACAATACATGTCATTAGAATCGGATTCCGAAGTACTGATTACATGAGTATTTTTAGTTGGAAATGAGGTTGATGATCGTGATCGTCGCTGAAGCGGTGATCTGGAGCGTGGACTGGTTGAAGAAAGTCGATCTGAACTACGTGAGTGTTTTAGTTCCACTTAATGACCTCGTTTTCGAAGTAGCTGTAGTAGTTGTTCCTTGAACAGTATATGGCAGTTAATGTTGACATGTTGCGTGTTGTTTTGGTATGTTGAGGAAATGAACAATGATGCAGAGTGCGTGATGATGAAAACATTGCCAGTCACTGTATAATCCAAAATGTTTCAACTAACCTTTACCCTCCAACACTGACAAGTACCGTAGATCCTAATGTGGTCGTACGTTCAATATTCTCTTCCGTGCTACACGTAATCCTTCATTCTAGACTAACAGGCCAAAGCTAGGCTAGGTTTGAGTTTCCGTGTGATTTGTGAGAACAACTGCTATTCACTATTTGGCAGTCTATAAACTACTACAAGACATGCAGTGTCAAAAAGATATATCTAATATAAGCTCTCATATTAACTGTTTCTCTTAGTAACAATTCATACACATTTTATTATATCAGTCCTTCAAATAATTTCAGTTGTGCTAATGAAAATAATATCAAAATGAATTGTATGGGCGGTAACAGCGCTATGGCTTACGCCCGTCCCGAGTTGTGATAATCGTCACACGAACTAATCTCACTACTGACAGCAGCTGCTCTCGCTGAAATTCTTGTCTCATTGCTGCTTCCGGGAAAGCACTTCACATTTGACGTTCATATAACAGGCGGATTGAGAGATTTAGCTCTGTTTTGAATGCGAATATATTTCTCGTCCTGCATTTTTTGCAAGACCTACCAATCAAAAGCCATAACTGTGGTGCTAACTAATATTCTGACCATGCAAATGTCACACCAACTTTCGCGTGGGGCAATTATAACTTCAAGAGAAAATAATTTCGCTGTTTTAGAACAGGTGCTACAAAAAGCAACTGATCATAATTGAAGAACGATATAAGTTAGAAATATAAATTGAGTGGAGGTAATCTACTACAAAAATGTTAAAGAAATAAGTACGTAAGTTCGAATGCACCTTAAGTATGGAGCTGAGTCAATAATTGTACGTGTAAAAGATAATTATTATTGTTAACAGTCAATAGGAAACAAAATATATGAAATAAATTTTGACTCCCATTTCAGCTGAAAGGGCACAGACAAGGCAATCAAGACGAGGAATATTTCCAGTGTAAATTATGCAAATACCAATCTAACCAGAAGAATAGCATCAGGAGACACATGAAAAGTCACACGGGAGATAAACCTGGTAAATCTGAAATATGCGGATATGAATGTAATCTAAAGGGTAGCCTGAAAAGACGCATGTTAACACATACAGACCAGAGACCTTTTCAATATGAAACATGCGGATATAAATTTCGTCAAAACACTAGTCTGAAGAGGCGCATGTTAACACATACAGACCAGAGACCTTTTCAATGTGAAACATGCGGATATAAATTTCGTCAAAACAGTAGTCTGAAGAGGCACATGTTAACACATACAGACCAGAGGCCTTTTGAATGTGAAACATGCGGATATAAATATATTCAAAAGAGTCATCTGAAGAGGCACATGTTAACACATACAGACCAGAGACCTTTTCAATGTGAAACATGCGGATATAAATTTCGTGAAAACAGTAGTCTGAAGAGGCACATGTTAACACATACAGACCAGAGGCCTTTTGAATGTGTAACATGCGGACATAAATTTACTCGAAATAGTACTCTGGAAATGCACTTGTTAACACATACCGACGAGAGGCCTTTTGAATGTGAAACATGCGGATATAAATGTATTCAAAAGAGTCATCTGAAGAGGCACATGTTAACACATACAGACCAGAGACCTTTTCAATGTGAAACATGCGGATATAAATTTCGTCAAAACAGTAGTCTGAAGAGGCACATGTTAACACATACAGACCATAGACATTTTTAATCTGAAACATACGGTTATCAATTTACTCGGATGAGTCATCTTAAAATGCAAATGTTAGCACATACTGATGAAACGCCTTTTGTGCGATGGGGTGAGTTAATGAGTTATTTCTTTATTACAATTATTGTAATTATCATTTGTAAAAACATAAAAAAAAGTTTTATTTTGTGGACTTATTTTTCAATAGAACCATGGTTCTTTCAATCTTTTAGCATCAAATATTTAATGGTTTACGCTTCAGATAATCAGTGTACCAGTTTACCCCATAAGTAATGTCGTATTTTTGCACACAGTATAAGAACCATAACTTCCCTGAAGAACTGCCATTGGTCGGGGAAGTAGGCTTCATCGGACTAAACTGCACCGTGCCACATCCAATCAATTGTTGAATACCCTGCTCAAAGAAATCTCTCTTGTGTAATCAACTTTTTCGGATCACTGTGATGCCATCGTCATTTTCCAGCGTTTTCTGGAAATGTTGTTTTGCATGCTGCGAGAAAGACAAAAGTCTGTTCGTGCAAGATCTGGTGAAAACACCGGGTGGGGAGCCTTTTCCCAGACTCATTCCTAGATTTTGCCAATTGTCCTTGTCGTGTGTGGCCGCGCCTTTTCACCGTGGATGAGCACACCCTTCCTATTAACCAGAGCAGAACAAGCTCCAAATGGCTGTTTCACCAGTACTTGTATGGCATACGGAACAATTCTCAGCTGTTGTATTATAAGACATGATCCTGGCAATGCCCTCCTTCAAGATTATGTACAAATCCCACCAAGCACCGACATGTAAAACATATTAATTTATGTATAGTTTCTATCACATAAATATAGTTCTCATAGAGAGATTTTAAGAAATACTAAGAATTTCCATGACTTCCCCCTGGCTTTTCCAGGAAAATGAAATTTCGTGACTTTTCCAGGAAAATGAAATTTCGTGACTTTTCCCGGGTTTCTAGGTTTTCCAGGCTTGTAGACACCATGCTGAGAATCTGTGATTCGTTTTCTTCTGTCAGAGGAAAATAAATGGAATTCCACTTATTTCCATTTCAAAGTAATTGTTTTCAGAATTTCATTTATATCAACGATTTTTATATTAAAAATCGAGTGAAGTAATTCAAAACATCCTGGAAGCTTTATTACCTAAAATATTTTCAATAATCACTAACACACAGTTTATTCACTTCGGGGACGTAATAGGAGGTATGCTATAAATCAACGCCTAAACTATTCACAAATAGGCCCTTTTGGCTCAGGAGGATTATGAACTACTATGACGCTACCTAGCCAGTGCTGGATGAGTAGTGTGTCTGTCTGCCTGCCAAGCGGCATTGGGTAGGTCAAGTGTAGGCTCACACCCTGCTCCGCCTGGCCATCCTGAGCTATTCCTCATTCTCACCAGGCAAATGCCAGGATGGCAACATTTCTAATGCCAGGGGCGCTGCCTTTCTTCATTCTTTCCTCTCCCCTTTCTCGGTCCGAGCCTTAGATGCCTCAAGGCTAGATATACATTCAAATATAAATATCTTACAGAATAAATTCAAGTACTTGGTATGGTCAATAGCCGCCACATTTGCTGGCATCTTGGATTTAGGGCGTCAGAGCCACTTAATTTCTCGTGTTAACATCTGAAATATGTATTTGATGAAACAAACACAAACAGTTGGTCCTGTTCTGTCTTGAGGCGGGGAGGGTTACGTTAGATGCCGGACTAAAATGGGAATTAGTTCAAGAATGTTATATTCTCCGTATCTCTGTAGTTTTGCTGTTTTTACGAGATCTACTGTAATTACAAGGAGCAAACAATTAAAATCTTAAACCAAATGCCTATAATAAGAAAATATGTGAGTCAAATTCCTGAGGGGCAGGGGTGTCATATTGGCAGCTGTAGGAAGGAGACCTATAGAGGTTAATAGGGGTACGCACAGACCCCTGTAAATTTGTAATAGTTTGTAGAAACGATTTGCTACCGCTCTTCCTGCTCGTTCCCGGAAGCCGACTTTTTTTCCCACCACCTAATGAACACACTATTTGTATCGTGTGGCATCACGCGACTTGATACAGTTTTGCTGTATGATTATCTTTTGAATCTATTTTTCTAATTTAGAGTGAAGTTTCTAAGGTTACGTATGTATAAACGAAAGACTAAATGACTTGCACTAGTAGTAAATCATTCGATAATAAAATATAAATATTCTATTGAACTTGAGTTTACGTAGACGTCATAAATATGCATTATGGAAGTTTACATGGCGAGGACCAAATTATACGTTTACCTTCAACATATTACACTGTCCTCGCTGCCTTTTTAATCACAATCGCGATTACAAACACGACAAGTTACGCCAACCGGTGAAAATGTTTCGGCGAAACAGTATAAAAATAGAAAAACGAAATGTGAAGAGAGAAAAATATGACCAGACATTGATAGGTTTTGCCTTGTACCACCCTGTTACTGACATACTGAAAACAGTTTTATTTTATTTTTTTTAAATAAGTTAAAACCCGCCCTAAAACCCCAAAAGAACATTGAATAAAAAAGCACGCAGTTCAAAAAACAGACTGGAGTTTACCAGATCATTTGCCAGTGCAAGGATGAGTATATCGGATCTTAGTTTAACGTCAAGGACTCGAGACATGTTAGAGATGCCAAAAGAATGAATTTCCCACATCTGGCTTCTCACAACACCTGAAAAATACCATACATCAAGTAACTGATGCCAAGATGTTGTATAAATCACATTCCCGTAAAGAGCGGATGGTTTTTGGACATCCTTATTCACAGAAAACAACCTGCACTAAATGTAGGGAAACCATGTTAAATTAATCGTGTTTTGACATAATAAATAATATACTGAAAAACAAATGTTAATTGTTTAAACCCTGTATTCATTGTTTTCAACACCTTTTTCAATATATTGCTTACACATTACTTCCAATACATAACAAATCACACAGTAGTCCATAGAAGTCTTAGTATCTTAGAAAAGCATTCACAATTCGCCATTGCCTGTGGCACTTCGCAAAACGCAGTGGCAACATTGCACGTACCTTGCGTCCGCCATTTCGGATTTCACCTGCAAGAAAAATGACGTATCGGCGGATGGCATCTTTAATTCCTTCAACATTCAATCTGCATTTTTTCACCTGATGAAACCACTATATTATATAGCGAAACTTGTGCTTTTAATCGCCGTTTTGTTATAAGATTCGAAGGCAGCGAGGAATGTGTACCATGTTGATGATAAGCGTACGTTAATTCAGTTTTTATATAAATTTCTTATTTCAAGTCGTTATAGTAGCGATCGAGGCCTTGTATTCATATTTAATTTAATTAAAACAGGTTGACAAGGCGATTACACAGAACTTTATTGTAAAAAGGCACGGCAAGCTTAACAGTTTCAACGTTCTAACAACATCTTCCTCAGACGAAACACTAACCAACACTAACGGCTCATAGCAAGCAACGGAAGGCCAAGAGATTCCCTCTATGTCATCCGCCAACCACGTCCCCAAAACAAAACAGATTTTAACTAATCACCGTCCTTCGCTAACAGGCCACACCCCCTACTCAACTGGACCACTATAACAAACTTGTAACAGGAAACAACAGAAGGAAGCAGATTTGAAAAGAAGCCATCATAAAAAAAAATGTACAAATTTATTGCAATAAACCTGAATGAAAAATTTCATTGTTTTTAAATAGTTTAAACGCAAAAAGCAAATATATTCATAAACCAAAGTTACGTAGGAGTAAAAAATAAGGATTGTCACGGTCTTTAGAAATTCTTCGCGTGATCAAGCATGTTTATCAACAAGTATATTTTTATATATAAGTTCATTAATATATTTTTTTTCGAGCGAGGATTATCTAAAGACCGCAACATTTTTAAGCTTCAGTGCTCCTTTAAAAAAAAAAACTTCGGTCTCTTGTAATGTTGCTAAATAGCCAATGGAAACACGTGTTACACCGTGTAATGAAAATACTCCACGATACTGCGCGGGTTACAATTGACTGTTCGCTAATCGCCATTGTGTTAAAAGAGGCAGTGAGGACAGTGTAATATGTTGAAGATAAACGTATAATTTGGTCCTCCCCATGTAAATCTACATACATGCATAGTTATGACGTCTACCGTAAACTCAAGTTCAATAGAATATTTGTGTTTTATTATACAATAATTTTCTATTAGTACAAGTCATTTAGTCTTTCGTTGATACAAACATAACCGAAGAAACATCACTCCAAATGAGAAAAATAGATTCCAAACGTAATCATGTCCCACGATAGAAATAGTACGTCCATATTTCGACGTAGACGCCAATAAGTGGTGGAAACAAGTAGAAAGAGCAGGAACAAATCATTTCTACAAACTATTTTAAAATCTACTGGGGTCTGTGCGAACCTCAAATGACCGCTATAGGTCTCCTTCCTCCCTGCCCCCTCAGGAATTTGACTCATATATTTTGGTATTATAGCCATCTGGTTTAAGATTTTACGTTTTTGCTCCTTGTAATTACAGTATATCTCGAAAAAACAGCAAAACTACAGAGATACGGAGAAAATTACTGTTCTTGAATTGATTCCCATTTTAGTCCGACAGCTAACGTACCAAAGACTAAACGGAACCAACTGTTTCTGGTTGTTTCATCAGATTTTAACACTAGAGAAAAACTGGCACTAACACGCTAAATGCAAGATGGCAGCCAATATGGTGGCTATTGGACGGGTCAAGTACTTGCATTTATTCTGTAAGTAATTCAAATTTGAATGCATATCTAGCCTTGAGACATCTAAGGCTCGGGCCGGGAAAGGGGAGAGGCTAGAATGAGGAAAGGCAGCGTCCCTGGCATTAGAAATGTTACTATCCTGAGGAATACCTCAGGATGGCCAGGCGGAGTCTGTGCCTACACTTTGACCTACCCAATGCCGCTTGGTATGCAGACACGCTACTCCTCCAGCACTGGCTAGGTAGCGTCATAGTAGTTCATAATCCTGCAGAGCCAAACATAACGTAGACCTATTTCTGAACATTTTAGGCATTGATTTATAGCATATCTCCTATTACGTCCCCGAAGTGAATAAACTGTGTGTTAGTGATTATTGAAAATATTTTGGTAATACAGCTGCCAGATGTTGAATTAATTCACTCGGTTTTGAATATAAAAATCGTTGATAGAAATGAAATTCTGAAAACAGTTACTTTGAAGTGAAAATAAGTGAAATCCCATTTCGTTTCCTCTGACAGAAGAAAAAGAATCGCCTAGGTTCTCAGCATGGTGTCTACAAATCTGGAAAACTTGGAAATCCGGGAAAGGGCAGTAAATTTCATTTTACTGGAAATGTCAGGGAAATTCTTAATATTTCTGAAAATTCCATAAATAAAATCTCTCTCTGAGAACTGCATTTGTGTGATAGAAACTATGCCTAAATTAATATTTTTAAATGTGGATGGTTGGCGGGAGTTGTACATAATCTTGTAGGAGGGCATTGCCAGGATTATGCCTTATAATTCAACCACTGAGAATTGTTCCGTATGTCATACAAGTACCACTGAATCAGTCATTTGGAGCTTCTTGCTAGTGACCTAGTAATGAATAAAATGTTCGCTGGTGGTCTCTGAGACCCCTCGTTTTGTAGTGAGGATTAAGATAGTAAACACGACGGAAGTCGTCGTCACCTACGACGTCATACTGACAGACTCTAACGCTACCCACTGTAAATACAACGACGAAACCGAGATTTCCTAACTCGGCTTCGTGGCGGATTTTTCGAGACGTTTGTTTATTAAGTGAAAGGTCACCGGTTCAAACCCCTCTTGGGTCAACACTTTTTCTTTTTTTTTTCTTTCGAAATATATTTTCATATGCTCGTATTTATTATTAATAATTGCTTTTTTTTTGCATTTTTCGTACATTGTCTTAAATTAGTGACCATGGTTAGGTAAGTGGAGGTTAGGTAAGGTTACGTGCGGTCATGTATCTTTACATTTTCCTCTCTCAAATTCCTAGGGCGAGACGCTCTTCGACTTCTACTGTACATGAAAAACTGATTAAGGGCTCGTTTTCAAGCCCGCTTGCTTTGCTTGCGTTTAGGGTAAGTAGCCAATTGAAACACGTGGTGTAGTTTTATTGCGTGCTGTAACAAGTGTCTCAATTGGCTGTTAACCCAAATCGTAAGCAAAGCACGCAACACAAGCGGATTTGAAATGAGCCCTAGGCTGTATTTTGGAAATATCGCAAATATTTAAACATCCCTACCTAAGGCCACCTTTTCATTTACGCACTCACCGAGTCACCGTAGCTCAGTGGTAGAGCGTTGGCGTAGCATTCGGGAGGTCGTGGGTTCGATCTCAGTGATCGGCCATCCTGACAGGTTTTTCCTCAGTCACACCAGGCAAATGCCTGGATGGCACCTTCAGCATAATTCAAATGTACGCATTCGTCCTTGTTTTGCTTGAGATTTGGCTTAGAACCCAGTAGAAATATATGCTTACGGATTTATGTTAGCTGCTCATTCAAATCACAATTGAACGTTGCAAACGCGAACATGAAAAGGCGGCCAAATCACAACTGCTAAATGCTTTGAAAACATTTTAAAAATATTTTAGAGTAAAATCTATCGTATATCCATTGAGGGAACACTTCAAAAACATTCTTTTTTTAGAAGATTTTTAAAAATGTCAGTGCATGAATATGGTTCGGAATATAACAGAGGGTACCTGAAATTGGCGGGGCCACATTTTTCTACCCTCTCAAGATTTAGAAAAGTAGAAAGTAATTTGGCAAAACTGATATTTTTCAGATACGTTTACCGCTATGTTCAAACCTGGGCACTAAAAAAAAACATTTTTAAAAAAGGCCCAAGATGCACGTCACTACTATGGAATGGGGAGGCTGTTCTGTATGGGGGTGACCTTACTTCAAGCTATGTGCACGTTTCGGTATTCCGACATTCACAGGTGAGGCTAAGGAAAATGAGAGAGAACCGCATTCGGGATGGTCTCACTGATCAACCTGAGCAGTGTCTGTTTTTTTTTTTTTAAATTTCTTTCATGGTCTTTATAAAGGCAACTTTGGCTCAGACCGAATGGATTATGATGGGACTGGTGAAGTGAGGAAATTGGGAGGAAACTGGTGAACCCCGAGAAAATCCATACACACGATGTTTGTTTACTACAAAGCCCGCATGGCACAAACCGGGATCGAACCAAGGACCACATGCACGGGTGAGCGCTCTACTACCGCGGCCCGAGCAGGGGTCTGAATTGCTTCCCAACAATCCCAATGTCCCTCCGTCCGGAACACCAGCTACCAGACAACAATAGACGAAGGACTGAGTCCTTGTGGTCCAGGCGGTAACGTCGCAGAGTTCGGATTGGCAATGGGTAGGCACGTGCGTTCGAACCCCACAGCCAACTATTCTGACAGGGTATACACCAGGCGAATGCTGGAATGAAGAAAGCGGACCTTAACAAAAGTCCTAACGGAACTTCTTTGTATTTCAATATCACAAAGTGTTGTAGATTTCAGATAGTAGGATCATTCTAGAGTTATAATGACAGTCGTGATTGCATTCTAACAATCTAAAATGCACTTTAGTGAAGTGCATTCATTAGAGAAAACAACATTAATGAAAAAATTAACTGGTTTTTCAAGTGGGCCCAACCCGAAAAGAAAATCACGAGGTTTCATTGGGCTGGACCCATCTTGGCAAACCCATAATCAAAATCACAGGGGCGGGTCACGCGAAAGAGGGAAGATAAGTTTTAACAAAGCAACTACTAGGACTATGAAAGTGTTTGAGCTCGTGCAGATCTTAGGGCAGGTTCCGAGATACGGGCAAGAGACAATTTTCATCTAATTTTATTATTATAGTCTTTCATTAATAATTATTTGGGGCGTCAAAGTTTACGATGCAAAGGGGGCCTTGAACCCTAAATCCGGACCTGATAATTGGGCATGAAGGGGTTCAAGTACTGATAATCGAGGATCAATAATAGGTAATTTTGCTGTTTTGAAGAAGATAATAATGATAATAATGGTAATAGTAATACATATTCTGCTTTTTATTGTTTCACTGTACAATTAATTTCGAGAAGGATTTTAAGAGTATACAGTTAGCATGAACAGAAAAGTAAAGCAGGAATAGATCTGTACTTCCAGTTTCAAAACAATATTGGTCTAAAATGGTCAACAACTGGTACGTATACTTTATATGAAAGGCACCTTATTTTCTTATAAGGGCTGCTTTCCTTGCAAGCGTGCGTTGCTTGATATTTTGGTGAGTAGCCAATTGAAACATGTGTTTAATATCATACGTGTAACATGAGTTTCAATTGGGTACTCACCCAAATCGCAAGCAAAGCACGCTTGGAAGGAAAGCAAAAGCAGCCCTAACTTAAGAATTAAGACATCAATGAAACAAAATCGAGCCACACAGCGATAACAAGCGTGGAAAACTTAGAACTGAAAAAAATGCCCATATTGGTTGAAACTGGAAATAGACAAACGAGATTCAATATTTTCCCCGGCGTCTATCTTTCGAAACTAATCAGTCACTCCAGTATGGCTATGTAGATTGTTGTAAGTAAATAAACTTCAAGGAAAAAGGAAATGGGTGCTTAAAAATTACGATCGTCGTAGTAAGATTCCCGACGTGAGCAAGGAGACTGCAATGCTTTGTGTGTGTATGTTAAACGTGATGTTTGGTGTTTGCATCGCGTGTAATAAAAAATTATAACCAGACCAAAGACAATAATATGAAGTGAATGCTAAAATGTCTCACGTATATCTCGATAATAGAGACAGTTGCGGCCAGTCCTGGTACCTTCAGTTTTTAACCAAAGATGTTCTAATAGAGGATAAGTGATTTTGCGAAGAACATGAAGCCAAACTGAAGTGGACATAGTCCCGTCTAGTTAGCCCACTTACTACAATCAAAC
>JAGDQP010051745.1:1638-13948 GCA_022664845.1 Lepisma saccharinum | reverse complement strand
TTGCGGTCGGAAATTAAAAACTAAAGAAGAAGAAAAATAATAATATTTTTTTAAAAAGACATACTTTTATTAAATAATTCATACTAAAAATTAAAAAGAAATATGCATGAATAAACAGAAAAGCATCGGGCGCGCTTTCATATACAGTCACTTTATAAATTCATGAATTGTAACACCTCATGCTTTTCTTTTTAGTAATGCATAAACAAATAAGTTTTTACTTTCTAGTATGATGAATTGTTTAAAATAGTTTATCTATTATTTTTCTCGTGTTCGCATACGTTTCCTCAAGCCAGTGTTTTGATACATGAATCCAAAGTGTTATGCAACCAGTCAAACCCAAGATCGTTGCAGGCTAATATTTATTTAGGATAAAGATGTCCATATTAAAATATGCTTTCAAAATATAGAAATATAAGAAATTAACAATGGCATATTGTATTGTCACCCGACTTACGTCGCTGAGCAAAATTTCGTTATTGTACGACGTAAGGAAATGAGTTAAATTAACATTGCAAGATTTGAGGACACCACGAACCATTTTGAACTAAAGAAAAGAATGTAATAAATGTTGACTTGTCTGACGATGTATAGTATACAAGAAGAGATAAGAAACTGACCTATCTGAAGTGTTCAAAAGATGTTTTTCGAAATATAAAAGAAGTTAAATTTTCGGCAACGTACAAACAGTATATTTGAAGTACATTTATTGAAGTATCTTAAGCAAGAAAAGTAGAGTGTGAATTAATGAAGTTCCACAGTAAGAAGTATAGTTTTTAAGCAACAAAATAAATATTTAATTTTGAACTAAACAAGTCTTCACTTTGTCTAAAGTAATACTTGTTTATTCTCCTCCGCGTGTGAATTTTATTTACGGAATTATTTTTGACATTTACGCATTTATAGCTCAGACTGCATCCATGACTCTTTGTCTTGCAAGAGTCTTTGTCTTTGGGTATTATTTAACAATAGCAATAACAACTGGGAGGGTTTTGGAAAGAATCGGCTTTGACCGTAATCAAGGTTCCATCCCAGCATACATCTCGTGCGACCGAGAGAAATCAAAGAAAACCTTAGACAGAACGGCCTCCACCGGGAATCACTCCCGATTACAAGGCGAGAACTCTACCTCGTCGTGAAATGTGGGAGGGAGAATCGAACCTGACATCTTCAAAAATAAAGGTCTCACGACGTGCTATTTAATCCTCTACACATTCACATTTTCTATAAGTATATATTCTAAATATTAAATATTATTTTGAAACAAAGAATACCCATAGTCCAATCTGCTATAAACATTTTTCATGTTAAGAAATTATGTAGCAACTTCAAATACGGGCAGATTTACAGGAGGCATTGCTTCCCCAACCATTTCAGGATTTGAGAGCAATTACTTTAAGGGTGGAAACTATTCTGGGGGTTCTTATAGTCATTCTGAAATGACTGTGGGCCATTGGTCCCCCACGCCCCCAAGTAAATCCGCCCAAAAATGCATTTTGTTGTTAATATGACCTTTAGACATCTCAGGCTCAGGTCGGGATAGGGTGGGGAGAGTGGATGTTGAAAGGTAGTTAGCCAAGACCTAGTTAATAGGCATCATCCCGGGATTCCCGTGGTATGACTGGGAAAAAACCTGGAAACCCTGAATCACGATTAGCGACCGCTTAATAGATTTTATAACAAAAAGAAAAAAATGAAAGAAATCTGAAGTTATATTGGGGAACAAATTAACAATCTTGATGTGTAATTTCTCATATTTTGATCTATCTAAATTTCATAATAATAATAAAGTTCGTCATGTGCTATGCATTCTCATATACTAACTCTTGCGAAATATCTTTTTGGTATTAAATGATATATTTGGTTTGATTAAGAGACCCGTCAGCTTGATTAATATAATTATATACCAGGTATATATATATATATATATATATAAACCTATGATTTTAAGTATCTTTCACTTAGGTCGGAAAATCTCTGGAAAACCTTCAGTCAGGATGGCTGACTGCCGCATCGTTTGCAGAGCCTTCCGCATGCAAAGCCAACACTGTACCAATTAAAGTCACTCGGTTTAGGAGACCCGTGGCTGGGGCGCAACACCACTGTTATCATCTTTACTCATACATTGTGCTTTACTGAAAAAGGAAAAGTATTTGAAGAAGCATTCATTCGGAAAAACATAGTTTTTTCGTTTATTTATTTATTTTATATACAATTTGTCGGATGAAAAGCCAACTAAGACCTAAACGATCCACATTTTTTAACGATGATGCCCCTCCCGTTTCGGAAATGAGTTGTTAAAGGTACAATCCCTATTTGTCTGGTGAACACCTTGTAACACCTGGTGAAATAAGCGAAAAACCTTGTAAATTGTCAATGAGGAGGACTGTCGGTAAAATTCGAACCAGCATGAGTCCTGAATGCTGATCCAAATTTCGTGCAACCATTGGGATTGATTTGTTTAGCACCTATCCAAATACATTATTATTTAATTGAAGAACAAAAATTTTCTCATTGTAATTACCGTTCAGTTTCTTCAGATATATATATACACCATTTGATCAGTTGGAACCACAAATGCTTTCGAATACAAACGTTGCCCACGGTAGTCGTAAGATATGACATGCCAAACTAGCGTCCAAGAGATTTTGGGGTTCGAATTCCGACTGGGACATTGATGTGTTTCGGTTTTAAAAGCATTTGCACTCATTTTATCGGTGCGGACCAAAGTCACTAATAATGGTCCAAATACAATAAAGTTTAGCAACGTTCTTTTACTTTTGAAATACCGAAAAACCTGCAGCTCCGGAGACATTTTTCTATAAAGGTTCAGCACTCGAATCCTGATTCTGATCACTGCCATAAAGATCTTTTTTTTTTAAAATTATTATTCTAATTCGGATCCAATTACCAAGTTCTACAAAGTTTTAGAACCCTACCTTTGAGATGAGGAATGGGTTAGGTGGAGACACTGTCCTTAATTCTAGATACCGTCACAACGTTCACCTACTGTGGTTGATGAAAATGAAGGTAAATTACACAGATTTGCCATCTCCGGGTTCGATCGCGACCTATCCGACCAAGTGTGCTTACTTTTCGTGTACCAGAAGATTCCTGTGTAATAATCGGAGCTGCCTGGATTTAAGCCACTTTCGTTATTTCTACCGCTAGGAAAAAGTTTAAACAATACAAGGTAAATACAAATTCACACATATGTAGAGCGACTATAAGAAATAGTTCAGTGAGAAACTCAAATAACGTACGTTCTTCAGTGTCCATTGTAACCAATGAAATCTCGTTAACCATTGTAGATAAAATTGTGTTGGTAAGTTGTTCACACGTTTCAGTAATTAATTATCTTGCTTTTCGTTGGTGATAATTAATATTATTTATATTATCTTTAACATTAGGCTCGGAAGTGAACAAAATCATGGAATTTCTTCAGTTCAGATAATAAATTGATGTTTCTCCAGACTCCGCTAAATATCAAATATGAAACTTAAGTCTCTAATATATTTGACACTCTTTTTCCGCTTGAAATGTCGTGACATCTAGTGGGAAAAGACTCAGATTATTTCACTCACATACCTGTAAGATTTACGTTCCTTCTCGTCGAGCAGCAAGAGAAAGGAAAGCGCGAAAAACGAGCCTCTCTCTCTCTCTCCTCTCGAAATGAGCGCTTCTTTTGCGACGTCACTTTATAGAAGGAGTGAGCGAGTAACAAACGGGCAAAATACAGCGAAGCGTCTAGCACAGCGTGAACGCACGACGGGTGCGGATCGACTGTCCAGGATTCCAGCCTGGAACGTGATCTCCCTCCAGACTTTCGCGCAGGTCAAATGATGACCTCGCGGGAGTAATTTTAGTTGTTTTTTTTCTTAAGTTTACGAAATCCACTTTTGGTAATTACGTGCGGTAAAACTGAAACATATCTAATAACTAAAAGATTATAATGTTTGATGTGATTCAAATTAAGACATACACACAAACAACCACACAAGATAAAAAATATAATCCCTGAACAATTGTAAATATTTGTGCACCTGATGGTTCCCTACATTAAATATTATTTAAACAGACAGTCTGTCTAAACATAGATTAGAGAATTAGCTCAAATGATTGTGACTCTTCCGCGAAATTTCCCCGAAAACAGCTTACAATCAAACGAAGATTTTTAATCGTGAATTTCTTTTTGTCCCAGAACTAACCAACCTGATCTACGTTACGTATAAAGGTGACGATGCTCTTCATCAGTGATTCCGCCAGACCTCCCATGGGGGGTAACCCCCCGAAAATCTCGAAACACCCCCGAACTTTAAAATTTTTGTTGTAAAAAATCTATAGAAATCGAATAAACTCCACTTACACCCTCCCAATTTTGACTTTACAACCCCCAAACTGAAAATCCTGGCGGAAACCCTGCTCTTGATCTTTATAGCGACCCTAATTTCTTTTGCGTTTCTTAAGTTTTGTTTTGGCCGTGTATCCGTCCGCCACTCCATCCATAACGTTAGCTTGGATGAGAAAAGTAGATTTGAAGTCAGCTAACCTGAATTTTAGTGCGGATTTACTATTTTCGCCCCTCCCCTCCCGCGTGCGTTTTCTTACAATTCATTAGGTACTTTTTCTTTACTTTTGAACGACGGAAATTGTCATTTTTTAAAATAATTTATTTTGCATTTCATTCATGCACTCGTTAATACGTAACAAACTTCCTTTCCTTGAAAAGTCATATCATAAACGAGACCAATCATAGTGTGAAATACCGATTCAATGAAATCCATTCCCTAAACCGTTAATTTTTAACGGTGTACCCCAAACTCTTATACAGAGTCCGTATTAAGAAGATCGATTGAGATTTCTATTAAATCGGACTTTGACCTGATGCATAATCTATACATGAAAACTTGAGGTGTTAGGGTTCGGCTCTTGGGTCTAGCCTACAAGGACTGGGGGAATTGGAATAAAACTTTCAGGATCCATAGCCCTTCCGCCTACGATTAAAGACGCTACTTTCATACAAGGAAATGTGGGGGGGGGGGAGGGGCTAGGGGAGTTAACCCCGTAAAATTTGTCCGAATGTTACAAATTTTACAAAATTTAATCTACATGTCGCCCTGATAACGAAAATAATTGTTAAAATATTTCATTCCATATCTGGCGGGAATAGAGGGGGCATATTCCCAACCATGGTGTGAAGAAGTGGATTTAGTAAAGACACGATACACACATTTTTTTAAAAATCGTAAGCAGCAGAATACAGTATACGAGGGGTAGCACCACAAGTCCTAAATTTCAGAAGTTCTAAAAGGCAAGAAGCTCAATTCTCTGGATTTTGCAGATGTCCTAAATTGAAGAAGTCCTAAATTGCACAAGTCCTAAAATGCACAAATCCTAAATTGTAGAAGTCCTAAACTTGTTTTGTGGCGCTGCTATCGTGTCGCAAGCCTGTCTCGAGCTTACATTGCTATATGGGAGGGAATATGTATTAACTTGAAGATGTCTTAATATTCAGTATCCTAAATACCTTCTTTTTTTTGTTAACTTACGTGTGTGTTTGATTATCCACTGTTATTAGACTAAGCTTTTATTTAGCTCTTACAGGCATCTTTAATACTAGATCCTTATCTCATTAAATGCCGTTGGTCAGGGAAAATTGTTCGTTTGGAACCCTAAAATCAGGGAAAAAAAGATAAAAGTCATTTTGTAAGAACCCTGTAAAAACCTCTTTGCAGCAGGTATGAGGCACAAGAATCTCACTATCATTTTATCTATTTATCATGAACTAAGCTCAAATCGCTTTTTTTCTTCTATTTTTCCTACCTTTTGCTTCTATATTCATGAACAGTTTTCAGTTACTAAGTGTAATTTAATTGATCAAACTCGGTGGTCAGTTACCAATCATTTTATTGATCAAAATTTCACAGAAAAATGGTCATTAAAGTAATATATATACAGAGTGTCCCATGTAACGCTGCGACCGCAATTAGATTCGAAATGAAATAAAATGTGACAAAGTTGGTTGCGCAGGAATATAGTCATGTCGGGGTCTGATAAAATTCCGCAAAAAGCAAGGTGATCCAGGGCTTCCATCACAGGGCCCCGGGGGTCAACTACAAAATTTCGAATGGCAACATGGGTCGAGTGAAAGTTGGTTAAATAGATCCTTGAAAACGAACAGTGTTCCGCAAAAACATTTTGTATACGGGTCACCGTTTTCAAAATGGCCTCCGGATTTGGTGTCTGTTGCAGAGAAGTTTGCATTGTTCGTAGTATGAAAACACTTCAAGTGCAATGAATGGAACTAAACGTAGATGTCCAAATGGCAGTAGGGCACATTGATTGGTGTTAGTTCAGACTCAATATATATTGTTAAGACTACAATATAGATTGTTAAGACTATAATATTGATTGTTAAGACTACCATATCGATTGTTAACACTACAATGTAGGTTGTTAACGTTACAATATATAGTTGTTAAAACTAACATATCGATAGTTAAGACTACAATATAGATTGTTAAGACTACCATATCGAATGTTAAGACTATCATATCGATTGTTAAGACTACAATATAGGTTGTTAAGAATACAATATAGATTGTTTAGACTATCATATCGGTAGTTAAGACTACCATATAGGTTGTTAAGACTACAATACGGGTTGTTAAGACTACAATATAGATTGTTAAGACTACCATATCGAACGTTAAGACTATCATATCGATTTTTAAGACTACAATATCGATTGTTAAGACTACCATATCTGTTGTTAAGACTACCATATCTGTTGTTAAGACTACCATATCGATTTTTAAGACTACCATATCGATTGTTAAGGCAACCATATAGGTTGTTAAGACAACAATATAGGTTGCTAAGACTTCAGTATAGATTAAGACAACAATATAGGTTGTTAAGACTACAATATAGATTGTTAAGACTATCATATCGGTTGTTAAGATTACAATATAGATTATTAAGACTACAATATAGATGGTTAAGACTACAATATAGATTGTTAAGACTAGAACATATATTGTTAAGTCTACAATATTGATTGTTAAGACTACCATATCGATTTTTAAGACTACCACATCGATTGTTAAGGCAACCATATAGATTGTTAAGACAACAATATAGGTTGCTAAGACTTCAGTATAGATTAAGACAACAATATAGGTTGTTAAGACTACAATATAGATTATTAAGATTACAATATAGATGGTTAAGACTACAATATAGATTGTTAAGACTAGAACATAGATTGTTAAGTCTACAATATTGATTGTTAAGACTATCATATCGGTTGTTAAGACTACTACAATATAGATTGTTAAGACTACAATATAGGTCAACAATGTTAATGAAGACAATTATGTAACTGTGTTATATTCTAGACACGTGTTATATTGGCCTAAATGGTGTTCATAACACGAAAATAAAATCCATTCCATTATTATTATTATTAAAAGGAACACTTGTATGTTGAAATCTCAATTTCATAATGTAAAGCAGTCAATAACATTTGTATGATGCGAGACAATTCAAAATAATGTAGTGTCCTTTCCACAAGCAATCACTTTTTGTCAAAAAGAAAAAAAATATATATAACAATTTGGGATTTATAGATAATCTAATAGAGTTTTCTGAAGCTTATCAATATCACTTCAATATGGTGGACGAAATATCCACTGTATTTGTAACGTTTGGTTTACAGAAGTGGCGGTGGTTCTCTTGTGTCAATTTTGAGAACTAAAGGAAAGGGATGAAACTTCCACAAGTCCTAAAGTTTTGGACTTGTGAAAGTTTTTTTTAGGACTTCTGCAATTTAGGACTTCCGTAATTTAGGACTTATGAACGTTACCCGTATACGATCGTGAATTATCGGCTACTTCCGGAATGATGTGTGACAAGCTGGGTTTGTCACGAAGCCAGAACCATTGGAAAGCCTTTACCCCATACAGCTGCGTATATAGTGTTGTATAAACATAATTCATTAGGAAGGCTTCTTGACATTCACATAAGTAGTGTTGCCACCATGCGGTGTTTTAAGCTAAATGTGGCATTTAGATGATGCCGGAGCGGGCAAAAAAGAAAATTCCAAAAAGGAAAATGCCATCATGGGGGCAATGACTTTAATTAAATTGTATGCAAATGAAACTGAAGAAAACCCTACACGCTGGTCTAGTGGCTAGTTCGTACGCCTTTGGAGTAGTGGGTCCGGAGTTCAGTTCCCGGTGGGAGAACCTGGAAATTTGTACACAATGCAAAAGTAAATTGTTGGTCCACGTCTGATATAGCCTCGGTGCTGAAAGGGACAATACACTGAAATCAAACCACCCAACCAAAATGAAATAAAAAGTATAACGAGGTGAAAACATTAAGAGTTATTTCATCTTC
This sequence comes from Lepisma saccharinum, assembly GCA_022664845.1. Taxonomy (NCBI): domain Eukaryota; kingdom Metazoa; phylum Arthropoda; class Insecta; order Zygentoma; family Lepismatidae; genus Lepisma; species Lepisma saccharinum. Next base: position 5,545 of record JAGDQP010051745.1, on the reverse strand, counting down.
ACAAAAGATGCACACACATCCAAGTTTCTTACAGACCATTAAAATTGTTATTTAGAAAAACGAACGTTACATTTAACTTCTTTTTCTCTATTACGCAAGAAGGGATTTTTACTTCTTGAATTTTATTCACGGTCTAAACATCTACGTGTGTTCAATGCAAATTGGGTTTAAATATGACCAACGTATAATCAAGTTAGACCGAAGAGACAAATGCAGGTCAATAAGAAACTATTTTCCAAGTATTGTACTATTCGGGAATCCTTTTTTCTCTTTGCTCCACCATCCCACAATTGATTTCGTGGAGTTTGCGATCATTCCATTTGCGACTAATTCCATTATCGTTCATGTAGGGACTAACTTTGATTCACAGCTTAAGAGTTATGAGCCACGGAGGAACAATCCACTTTGCGATCAACCACTGACAACGAATTCTTCGAACTAAACGCCTGGAAAGGAGAAATCACTAAAGAGTTGTGGAATTTCCATTTCCTTATTCAGTATTTTGGACAGTTAAGATTAACAAAGAAAAATTGTAAAAATTCCTTCTACATGTGATATAATTGTTCATTACAATAATAATAAAAATAATAATAATGCAATGCTGACCAGACGCTGTCCTAGAAAACACTGTAGAATGTATAGAAAACCAAATAACTTCTTTAAATAGAGCAAAACTTCGTTAATCCCGACTAGAGATGAAAAGGCCGTTTTTTGGAGGTGGTGTTTTTCTATAAAAAGCCGGATTTTGGGGCTGAGGGAAAACAGAAATTTAGCTTCTTTTGACTTTTTATGATTTTCTTATTGAACCTGTTTTCCTGTTGTGGATTCTACTACTAAGGAAATGCATTTCAACATTCAGTCTTATGTTCAGTCCGGTGCTGGCTATCTTGATCGGTTTCCAGACTAGGATTGCCCTGGTTGCCACCTAATGTAAGCTATGCAACCCAACATCACAAGTGTCATGTTGGTTGCCTAACCATCTTATCAATTGCCTGAAAGTTATACATTTTGTCAATTGTGATTCACGGGTTGCCTAAATTCAAACTGACATGTAAAATGTTGCTTGATTGTTTTAAAGTTTAGCGTCCCTTTCAGCACCGAGGCTACAAGAGACATGTACGTACAGGTTAACGTAGGATCCGTACCAAATGAGCTCCCACCGAAAATTCAACTTGGGTCTTCCTTACCAGAAATATACACAAATATAATTTTTGTTTTTGTTTCAAATTTCACTTACATCTCGTTTTACGTTCGGAAAACCTTTGTTGTAAGCTTCAAATGTTCTATTAAAACCTAATATGACTTCAGTTTACAGAATTAAAGCTACAAGCGGCCATTTTGGGTATCATGTTAGCTTAGCACAAGAGTAAAAGTTGATTATTCACATAATTTCTTTTTTTTTTATTGTCATAGTCATATCATATCAATATGTTTGATATAAGAAACTTATGTGTAGTGTTTTAACCCCCCACCCCACCCTTGAACTTTATATATACAGATAGATAGACAGACATAAATATACTTGGTCCGCGTATGTTCCTACATAAAATGTGTTCTTTAGCTCCTAAAACAGATTACTAGTTCAAATTTTAAGTTATGCATACATTTTACGTGATAATTTTGTTCTATGAAATCAAATTATTACATTTTCAGAACAGTAATTGAACTTTTTCCTAAAACATTTTTGTGTCGGATATTACTCTAATATCTCTACAAATAATTCGTTAGAACTAGAAAATTCACTGTGTCCAATACTTTGCTTTCCTTTTTTCTTATTGAGTGTCCGTTTTCTTTGATTCTCAAATGATTTCTTCTTCAAAATACAGGAATATAATGCTTTTTGTGTTAAAGTGGAAAAAGAAAGGGAAAACTTAACGTTATTTCTTCATTAAAAGTGGATTTAAAAAAAAGCAAAAAATCTCCCAGGCAAAAGAGCCATGGAAAAATACTTCGTTTTTTTTTAGAAAACCTTTCTTTTACCTCTCTCTTGCATCTCTAATCCGATCTAATTAGGGGTTAAGTTGACCGAATTAATGAAAGTCCGGATAAACTGAAATAACCTAAAAGAATACTTGAAAGTGCATTGAAACTCCGTTTGTAGCAACAAAACTAGCTAATTATGGTGCATTAAACAGGCATGACCCTAAGTACATATACTATTTTACAGTAAAATGTAAAGTGATACAGTACATACAATAAAGTACATAATACGTTTTCCCCTGTAGTATAATTATGTGCCCGACGGACTGCGCCCCTCTATGACCCCCTGTAAATCTGTATCATTCGAAACTCTTGTTGCGGAAGTTGCTTTGAAGTGCAAGTGAATATTCCGTTGAGACAGTTTGGAATGTACTTCCTTTATTAATAATTCTCGGAAGTTTTCAAGTGGTCTAGCCGTCAATAGTAAGCAATCACAAATTACTAGCTTGCGAAAAATACAGACAAACTTTGGGAGTGCGCTCCTCTATGACCCCCTTGTATGCATAAATAGGAAAACAAGTTTTTTGGGGGTGTTTAATCGTACGCCGAAGGACTATGGATCCTAATCCTTCTAGGCTAGACCCAAGAATCGAACCATAGCATTTTATAGAAGAATATGCCCCTTTGTTGTTTGTTCCCATCAAATATGGAATGAAATATTTTTAACGATTATTTTCGTTATCAGGGCGACATGTAGATTAAGTTTTGTAATATTCGGACAAATTTTACGGGGTTTGCCCCGTAGCTACCCCCTTGTATGTCTAAATAAAAAGTAATTTTGGGGTTTTTAATCGTAGGCCGAAGGGCTATCTAGCCTGCAAGTTTTATTTCAATCCTTGCAGTCCTTCTAGGATAGACCCAAGAGCCGAACCCTAAGCGAAATATTTAATAATCGAGCTGAAATCTTTAAATTTACCAGAGAATTGCATTTATTTAATTTCGATTTCATATAGAACATGTGCTGCCATCTGTGGACACTTAATACAAAGATCAAGCAACGTGTTGAGCTTGTTTTAATTTATGTTATAGGATTAATGTTGTGAAATTCTTATTCATGCTAAAACAATTTTCACAAAATTGGCACTCGTAGAATTATTTAAGTTTTCATACGAATAATAGCTGTTTTTATGGGCTGAAAAAAGTGCATAGTATCAAAAACTACTACAAAATATGACTGAAAACACACATTACGTTGTACAGATTCTGTTACGTTTCGCACATTGCCAATTGTGTCTGGTTAATTTTTTCTCCTTCACTTCCAGTACCCATAACATCGATTGGCCATTACAACTTACTTCTAAGTCAGGAACTCTGCCAGACCTCCCCAATACGGGATGTCACCCCCCCCCCCCAAATGTAATCCTTTGACGCTTGAAATTTGATAGAAACACTGTAAAACTCTATTTCAATCCTGATAACCTTCAATTATGACTTTGCATCCCCAAATTGGAAATTCTGTCAGAATCCTTGCTTTTACTGTTCTCTTGTAGCATACTCACTTCAACATATTGTCATCCGACCCAGTGTGGCTGCCGAGAAAAGGAAGAGTTAGAGGGAAAAAACTACTGCTGAAATGTATTTAGCCGACTGGGAGGTCCCGGGTTCGATATCCTGTGGGTCACAAGTGTTTCGAAGTCCAATTTAAACTGTAGATTTCGTCCTTATGACGTTTTCTTCACCTTATGGAAGATAATGGCAAACTACTGTTGGTTCAACTTGTGAAAGAACTTCAGATCATAGACCTCCTTTCGAGTAGAAAATACATCAACATCAACTGAAATATATTATATATCGATTTTTTCTAGTTTTTTTTCCCAGCAACTAAAACATATGCTCCCATTATATTTAACGTTACATTTGACGGCAACCCTAACTCCTTAAGACTACAACTTACTTTACTTTTCGTTAAAAAAAAAAATGGTCTGTA
>JAGDQP010051744.1:0-13948 GCA_022664845.1 Lepisma saccharinum | reverse complement strand
GGGGAGGCGCCTGGTGGAAGACCAGTAACTCCAACCCGGATTATTTTTCTTCCTAGAAGTTCAAATAGTTCTGTCTTATTGTCATCCAATCTCAAATATTGCTCCCAGCAATTTCTTTTAGGTAGTGGTGCATTTAATGATGCCCAAACTTACTGGCCGGTTCCTCGTTTCTCACGAGTTCCCTTCTTCAAGCTGTCATCTCGGTAAATGTCCCACACAACGTCTAGTCTCTTCACAGACTCCCTCTGTTTTCGTAAGAATGGAAGGAACTTTTCATGGGCATACTCCTCAAATGTTTTTGTATCAGGCTTTATCATGTGAACAAGGGCAGAGCCATCACAAATTTTAACACCTACACCAGGTTCAGACGAAGGGAGCTCTGGAGGTGCATACTATTTCAAGAGATTCAGAAGATCAGACTTGTTGCATGTTCTTGGTTGTCCGTAGGCACAAAGAGCTGGGAGGGGTGTGTGTCTTATTTTCATGCCGGAAAATCAAGTTTCCCTCTCTTTCCTGGCTTGCAATGTAGAGACGGCTAAATAACGCGCAGTCATTTTTCAGCGACATCTTTAACGCTGTAGTCTTACTTTTAATTTTTTCCAGTCTTCCCAAAAATAGAGAATTTATTGCATTTTATTGGATCCATGATCTTCTTTGAGGCGGTGACTAGGCGCTCGTCAATAAAGTTTTTAAATTGTTCTCGGCCTTGTTTTTCAATACCTAATACAACATTCCCCACATTTTCTCTCATGACTACATGATCATTGATTCTAAAAACATCTCCTGATGCCACAGAAAATGGGTTTACTGAATGCTCGAATGCACAAATGAGAGCGTCTACGTGTAAGGTAAACTTTGCTCTGTAGGCTGCAGTTTGTTCATGGTGTGTATACTCTGGCTTTTCTTGTTAAAGGCTTTCCTCACAGAATCTGAGCATGCGAATTAACTCTGGGCCAGCCACTAGGAAACGGCGTAGCGTGTCTGGATTTTCAGTGATGTCAATTATACCTCCATTTGCTTTGAAGATAGCATTCAGCTGTTCGTGAGGATGGTCCAGAGCAATGGCCGAAAATGTTTTTTGGGTCTCCCGTGCCACGAATACACCTTCCCGAAATGCAGCTGCGACATCTGGATTCCTCTTCTCCAGTAAAAGCATATCTGTGATGTGAACGCTGGTCCATCTTGCATAATTTACATGGTCGAGGGCAAAAAAAACATGGTGCAAGGCTTATCAACGACTGTATATACAGCTGGAAGTCTGCTTCTCTGAAGGAACGTACAAGTGACAAAATGTGAAGTTCAAGTCTGAGTGCTATGTCCCAAAAGTTGAACATTGTTTGTTCTCGGCACATTTGTTGTCTCCATTCATCCATTGTAGTACTTTTAATGTCATCTAAGTCTCCATACTCCTGGAAGGCCTTTATCTGTAGAGCATACAAAGTTGCAGCCATGACTTCGTGGAGGTGCCTTGCTTTCTTCATGTGCGATACTTTCAGTGCAGCTTCAGCCTTGCCCAGGGTTGTGATTTCAGCATGTACAACCGTTTCCGACCAACCGATTAACTCAAGCAAATGTCCAACCATGCGCATAGCGGCTTTCTCAATATGTAGCCCTCCCATCGTGATTACAAACTTTTGTTCCCTATGTGATTGGGGAAGGGAAAATTGAATCTGTTTCATTATAGCATAAATCGATTGATCACCGACAAGCACTGGAGTCTGATTGGGATTAAGGAATGTGATATTCTGTCGTGCTACATTCATGGCGTGAAGGATCATAGCAGGAGAATTAGAGCTTTCTTGAAAGATAGGCAAAATAGACATAATGGTTTGAAGTGCTTCTTTAAGGCGATTAAATGACGCATGAAACGCTGCCCAGTTCATTCTACTTTCGTGATTTAAAGATTGCTTCAACCACAAAAGCTCTGGATTGCTAGAAGATGGTTCATATAGGGGTAAGGATAAGCTTTCCCCTACTGGTAACTTGTTGTTGTCATGAAGAGACAGAAAGAAAGCTGAAACGGTTTCAAATATTGTTGGAAGACGTGCTACTTTCCTGGTTTTGACATAAGCACGTGGCAATACAATTTGTCCGGCATCACCTGGGTTGTTCGAAGCAAGGTGTTGCATGATGGAAAGTGCAGTTCCATGCAAGCAAGTCTCAGCACTGTTAGAGCTTGTATTATGATCTATGTTATCAACACAAACAGTAGTGAACAATGACTTTCTTAGATTAGGAGGACATACTACTTGTTCGTAGGAGTACAAAGAGCACAATTCATTTGCGATGTCAGTCGAGATATTTCGGAGATGCTCGTACGATATGCTTAAGCCGAGGATATACAGCATATCAACTAATTCTTTCTTCCTTGTTTCTGCATGAATCTTTGAAAGGTAGATGGCAATTGGAGCATCTCTGTTTTTCTTGGTATTTGCAGTAAACTCTCCTGTCTTCTTCGGTCGCACTCTTTTCACTGCATTGTAGCTGAGGAGTTGCGAAATAGTGAGTATAACCTGATTTCTGTTTGACGAATCCCTATTTTCAGCTGCCACTCCAGGGCCTTCAACAATCATAGTCACTAGTGCGTACAGCGATTCAGGCGCGCTTTCTTTGTGATTACCTTCTAATAGCGATCTAGGGGAGCGATGCATTTCACGATTAAATAAGTCCTGGCGTACTGTCTCTGCTGTTCTCATCATCTCCAACCCTTCCAGATCGAAATTGCGGCAACTTGATTCTACCGCAGCTCCAACATCTTTCTTGAAAGCAATAGCCACTCCTTTCCTTTTTTCCCCAACCTTCAAGATCAGGACACATATCTAAAATGCGGTATCTGAGGCGTGTGGAATGGACTCTTGCATCGATACCGAAGTCTCTAAGGCGCTTCTCATACAATTTGCAAATGTCTGACATTTTAAACATTACAGCGATCTCTGAGTTCTCTTGTTCCTCTCTCATAAACGATATTAAACCGGCTAAAGCTATGCCCTTCAACTGTTCTGCCTTCACCGATTTATTTTTTCCACCATCCAAATCTCTCTCAGCTTTCCTAACCCTGTTGTAGAATCTTGTTAAACATATTGAGTGATACATAGCATCTAAGGGAGCCATGTTCTGCACTGCAATTTTATGAAGAATGTTTGTATCTCGTAATAAATTTGCACCCGCACGAACTCTTTCATCTATTTGATCTGTTAGGGCTACGTTTAATGGGGATTGCCTAGTTGCAGAGCCGTCGCAAAACAGATAAACTTCATCATTTTCTGGTTGGCTCAGGCGTCTTGTCTTAATTGGGAGAGCTGGACTTGAAACAACTGCATCCTCCTTCCTTTTTCTGGCTCGATCCAACTGAGTGTTATTAAATTTCAAATAGCAACTCTTGTGCCACGACGCGTTATTTTTCCGAAGTGTGTTTTCTAGTCCAGAACCATAATCGAAAAGTTGAATGTCGATATTTAAAGGTAGTTCGCCCAGTTCATGGAAAGCCTGTAATTATTTAGAAATTACCACATATCCGTACTTGGATGCTGTATTTTCGTTTTTGGTTGGATTTGTAAGTTTAGACGAGTTAGTTTCTTGAAAAAAGATGCACAAATCCCAATTTATTACATTTTGTGACTTGTGAGTTTTTTATTTTTCCGGGTCCACAACGCGAAATGATTTTTCCATTGCTGGACAGACAAAGTCGGGGACGACAATTAAGTCCAACATTTAAATATACAAGTAAAACAGCCCAGCACTAAGGCAGCACACAAGAAGCTAGACTTCCCGTAAATGAAAGTAAGGCTACAACACAGATGTATCTACCTTAAACATTTTAAATGCCTTGACATGATTTTTTATGAACAATGAACTAAACGGAACAAGCACTTGAACTATAATTTACTTCGCAGCATTCACAATCAGCGTTTCTTCTTTTTCACGCTTCAGTATTCACTGATATCGTACATTTTTCATACAAAAGAACAAAGTTATTCACACTCTTGTTACACCACAATACTATTAACGCTTGTGCGGACAAACACTGAGCCCCAAATTCAGGTTAATCACATAGTGTGGCGTCACAATCCTCTAGGTGCCGCCGAACAGGAAACAGTTCTACCGTCTATTCTCTTCAAACACCAAGTAAAGTAATTGATGGGAGAGTCACCGTAGATTCAAGAAAATCTATCTAATCCTTGAATTCTTTGGAGGTGAAACCCTAAACCTGCAATTAAAAACATAATTGGATGAAAAATAAGGTATTCCTATCACAATTTAAACACAAAATGAAAGTATTCAGAATTCAGAAACGGAAAATACTGCATTGCATGCATTTCAACGGAGAAATGCTGCGCGAATAGGTAGGATTTTTTTCCCTTTTTACTTAAGGAAAAATTGAATGGTGGAAATATAATCACCTCCTGGCTCACACCTTTACTACTTACTCCCTACCCCCATGAGAAAGTCCTGGCTACACCCCTAGGCCCCCAAGATTTAAGTAGCTGTCTCAGCACACTTTATCTATGACTGTTGAGTGAATTGAGGCATTTATGAAATAACAACACTATATATTTGAGAAAATAAGAAAAATTAAATAACTAGGTACCGTTTTATGGACGGCCCTGTTCCCCCTTCCCCTCCCCCCTGCAGGTCTAGAGCGGATGTCTCCACTTCTCAGAATGTTCAGGAGGGTCCAAGGGACCTATGTACCAAACGGCACCTTTTAATCACAAAGTGCATAGTTCATTAGAAATTTGGCTCTGAGCGACCGGACTAATAGTAAGTGAGGAGCCAACAAAAATAAAAAGTTCGCAGACGATCGGGCAAGGCTAGCAGAGACGAAGGCTGAATTGCAGGTATGATGGAAGATATTGTAGGGTAGAGTTCGGAATGAACACTAACGTGAGATAAAGTAAGGTGATTAGAGTCATAAAGGAAAAGAGAAAATAAATAAATATTCTGAATTTATTTATGACCTTCAAGCATATAAGCTCAGACAGGGGACATAATGTGAAAAAGGACTCGGCTAGGGCATAAATATTCCAAACTATTGCAGCATATTTTACAAATGTCTGAACAGTGATTGTTGTTTAGTAGGTTATGTCGTAAAGACTCCTCAGTGTACATGGCTATATTTCAGCCAATTTATCGGCGTTTCTATATATTTTAGTTAATAGTTATGCACTTTGAAACATCAGGTTCCTAACTCTTTCGACATCCTGTATAATCAACTTGTTTTGCATAAAATTTAAAACACTTTATGTATAACCTTCCGTTTAACAACACATTATTTATCTCCCTGGATAGCATAAATGTTTCAGTTGCTCACAACTGAGCATAGTTCATGAGGGTTTTCATAAACTACCAATCTTTGATGTCCTCTTGTGTTCATTATTTTCTAGTTTAACCTCATTATTTCGTCTTTGTTGAGGCTAAATGTACAGTAATATAGCTAATGATTAGAATATTCAGTTGAATTTCTTTTTGCAGAAGACGAATCAGCAGATTTGTGATTGAAAAGCTATGTACAGTACAAAATCTTGTTGCTACGTATAAAATTCCTTTTTAAATGTATGTGCGTGTTACGTGAATGTGCTTAGAAACGTGAAAACAGTGTTATCAGTTGGAATCTGTAAAGTATAAACCATAGCTAAACGCATGCAACAAACCTTTTGCGTGTTTCAACGTTTGCTCCGCTTCATTCACGTTCCTTTTCTTGTAGATATTTTAAGCTCAAAGTAATATAAACTACCACCGTTGTTTAAATGGTTATTAACATCCGATGATTTGTTTTATGTTTGCAGAAAGTATCCTGGACTAAATATTACTTTATTATAAGTATGAGTATTAACATTTACATCTTTCTTCATTTCTTACCCCCAATGTCTTAAATTAATTTGTACTTATTTACGTGTAGCTAAACGTAAGGTAAATATTGCTGGTAGTGATTTGTATTTGACAGATAACCTAATCCTGTTACATCTGAGAGATGACATCAGTTAACCATTACTCTTCAGGGTAAAATGACGACGAAGATAATAGTTAAACAATTAGTGACGAAATGTATTTGGTATTCGCGTGGGGAAGCTGAGGGGTTAAAAATTAGAATACGGTGCTATATTTTCATGTTACTCTTTATTTTTATTAACATGCCTTCGATTTTGTGTAAGTTTTTCTTTCCTTTTAATTTTTGTTGTCGATAATGGAGTAACTATATCATATGTAGCTATTTGAATGATTTTGTGAGCAATATGCAGAAAGAAAAAGAATTGTTCCTCCAATATTTCGTCAGAACATCAAAGTACTACTGACACTTTGTCACATAATTACATACGTTGACAAGGTGGACAAGCGGTAGAATACTTGCTATCGGTTGATATTTGCCAAGTACGATTGAGTACGAAACTTTCTACCGTGTATAAACATGAAATGATGGCTCGTATCCAATGCGTGAGCAAGACAAGTCATCTGTATCAATATCACAGATAAAAAAAAATCCTGTACTTTTGAAACAGCAGTGCTAGAATAATAAAGAAGTTAAAAACATTGATGTGGTGGCAGTGAACAGAAAGTTCATACGTTATTGGCCTAAAGTATTAATTTATCATACTCATATCATGTCACAGACACATATATACACACCCCACAAAACTATGTACGACGTATCATATTACAACGTAATATATGAAGTATTTTCTAATGTTTTGAACTTTCAATATGAAGCTCTGGATCGGATCCCGGTTCAACCTGGATTTTTTTTTCATATGAAATTATATTTGTAATAGTTTATACTTACATAAGTGAAAATGTGTGTTGGTGTGTCTGCGTCTGCATGATAATAATAAATCAGTTGTTTTATTTTCATATTTGCTTTATTGCTCTCTCTTTCTCTGTGTGTGTAATACCAGTGGCAAGCAACACTGTGTGAACCATTTAAAAATTAATCTGTAAAATCAGAATTGTTGTCATGTTTGAAATACTGACAACTGGGTTGCTTTGGTACGGGGCACCGACTGTATTTTCCTATCGCGTAGAATAATGTTTATACGAAGTTTGGTGCGGATACATTAAACGACATATCAATTTAAAATATTGAATTTTTAAAATTATAGTACTTAGGCAACACTGACAAATGCGGCGCCCCAATACCCCTATGTCCTGTCCCAGCACAGAATGCACATGTTTGTAAAATGATGTGGAAATGAATCGACAATTGTAGATTTGTATAAGTAAAGACATTTAGATGTGTAAGTTTAATTTTAAAATAGGTTGATAATACTTACAATTGGGGGACTTGGAGACGCCGACACCCACATAATTTTTCTATTGTGTCGCTTATGCCAAGTTTGGTGCGGATACTTCCAACGGATTTGAAACATTGAACATTTTTATTTTTAAAAAGGCTGGCAACACTGACAACTGGGGCGTAATACTCGATCTGGAATATCTACATGACATGACCGAACTCCTAGTGTACACGTATGCAAAATTTGGTGTGAATCAATACACCCCGTTTAGATTTGCGTAACAGAGAGACAGACATACTAAGTTTCATTTTTATACAGGGTGTTGCAAAGTAACACCAACAAAATAACCTTACGAGATTCCTGACGTTGGAATAACCGAACCAGTATAGACTACCGAGGGCGCACAGATGCTTCGCTTTGGTGCTATAGACTGCCGAAAATGTGCGAGAATGAACTCTAAAGCTTGGTATTTCCCATACTGGGGCGGCATTGTACCCTCAAAGACTTCAAACCTACTGGGTATCCAAAAATGCCTATTCCAAAATTGTTCAGTAGATGCGCATAGGATTCCCCGAACGAAATACGAGATTCCCAGATATTCTCTGGAGTAAATATGGATCGATAAAAGCACGAATAAGACGACTTCCCGAATTAGTACAGATGATAAACGTAATCACTGCATCTAACTGGGAAATGGCTGTCACTTTTACTGAAAACAAATACACCAAACGTTCGTTAAATATTATTTAATTTACTCCTGTGTGTGATGCGACCACATATATTTATGTTAAAATCATTCCGCAAAGGAAATCTGCGTCAGATATTGACTTGTGGCAAGCGAATTACTGTTATTTGCTGTAAAGTAGTCCCATGCTTATTTTGACCCACCTTTATTTCAGAGAGTTTCTGGGAATCCACTACTTTCTTTGGGGAATCCCTTGCACGCCCATCGCACAATTTTGGATAATTCATTTTTGGATAGAGCAGGCTTGAAGTCTTTCAGGTACAATGCCATCTCAGCTCTACTGTTTATGGTATTGGAAACATCAAGCTCCAAAATTAATTTTCTTACGCTTTCGGCAGCCTATAGCGCCGAATCGAAACGTTTGTGCACCATCGATGGTCTGTGCTTCTTTTCCCATTTTCATATCAGGAAGCTCGTGAGGCGCTTTTGTCGGTGTTAATTTAGAACACACTGGCTATAAAATATTTGTGGTTTGTAGAATCAACACTTAATGTCCCGATTATCTAAATTTTGAGAACTCGGTAAAAACCAACCTAGTCAATTTTCTTTTTAGTTTTGAGAACAGCACTGATAGTTTATATGATTCTGTAGAAAACCTTCTTTCCACCCTAAAAGCAGTGGTAGAATTAGTAATTTGTGTGTGTGTGTGTGTGTGTGTGTGTTTAAAATGTAGAAGATGTAAGGTTTGATATTATAGTGCCCTAAACGGGGATTTGCACTCAGTAAACTTTTTGAAAGATAGAAATAGTGACATTTTGGTGACACGTTTTATTAATCTCCCTATACTTGTATGTTTCAATTTAATCAGATTGTACCGTTTTGTATATTCTATATTTTCTTTTGGGTTGAATGTATATTAATTAGTAGTTAGAGATCTCAGCAGATTAATGATAATCTGTTAATAACTATGTGTTTAATCTTAATTAATATTGTGATAAAAAAACTATTCTTTATTGTGTGTTATTTTTTTAAAATAAACTAGCTGCTTGCGTATAACGTATATATAACGTGGGCTAGTTTTTTAGGAAGTCTGAAAGCGAACATTTTAACAGGAAAATCACCAGAAACTGTATCTGGAATACAGAAGGGTTAAGCGAAGACAGTGAAGCCTTTGTGAGGCAAGCAGCTAGAACGCGGTTAGGAACAGATGGATGTTTTAGTTTCCTTGTTCTTTTTGTTTTTCATACTTTCCAGCAAGAGAAGTTACGGTCACGAACAAATAAAAAATTATATGTAGTAAAGGTATAATATCGGTAGAGGTATCTAGTTTAGAGGCATTGATCTGAGATAGGGATATTAGACGCTCGGTCTCTTGCTGCCCTCAGGACAAACGGATACAGAAACACAAACTACCAGCTACAATGCTGGAACTTCCAGTCGGTTCTTAGAGATAGTGCGGGTCTAATTTAAAGATATTGCTGCGCTTTTTTAGAGATAGGTTTTTCGTGAAAGTTTAAGATAGAAAAAAAATACAGTTCTCTGGATTTAATTTTTTTAAGTTGAAGCACTTAGAAAATTTGCGATGCATAAGTAGAGTCATGGAAAATATGCGTTTCTTGTCAAAGTAATGCTGCTGCACAAGTTCAGTTTTGAAACTGTTTCTTATTAGGAACGTCACAGCTTTAAGACAAAATCCAAACACATAATACTCCCAGGCCATTGAGAAGTGCTCGGATGGATACGAAGGATCTTGTCTTAAATATTATTTTTAGTTAATGAGCTAAGAGAACTAAAGCGAACCGTAATTATTGTAGGTTTGTCCAAATTTAATTAAGTTCAAAGCAAATGCAAGAGGTTTAAACAACAAATTTTCCGAACACATCATACTCCCAGGCCTTTGCGAAGTGCTCGGACGGATACGAAGGACTTTGTTGCTTAATACTAAAAAAAAGTTTTATGTGAAGTCTTCAAGATAGTGTGGTGTGTGTATGTGTTTTGAGGGTGCATAGTATGCACTATGTGACGCGAGTCCTGTAAAATAAATTTGAAGTTATGAAGTAAGTAGTAGTAGACAAATGCCATTCCTGGGACAAACGTAAATGAAAAGCAATATTTATCCATAGTTAAAACTTGACCTATTGTACGGGTTTTTACTAAAAACTAGAAAGCATGTACTCATATCATACTTTTCTATCTCGTCTCATACTTTGGTTAAATGACGTCGTCCCATAGCCTATAGAGCGACTTTTGCCTATAGACCATCCACTACGAATTCCATAGAGTTATAAAATCTCTCCACTAGAGTCATGCTTGGCGCTGCTGATGCGGCGCCACTTGAAAATTGAGCGAGAGAATGTTTGTTTGGCAACAACACGTATTACGAGTTGCTATCATATGGCTGCTGTGCTTCGCTCTTTGGCATTGTGTTAGTTCATTCGTTTGTATTTGAGAAGAAAATGCCAATCTCCTGCGCAGCTTACGGTTGTACTAAGAAATATAAGAAATGAATCAACTAACACAATGCCAAAGAGCGAAGCACAGCAGCCATATGATAGCAACAATGTATCGTTTCACAAATAAATGATCATTTGATATTATTCCGTGTAAAATGTTTCATTATGTAAGACGTTCTTTCGTTTAGTTTATGTCTGCTAGAAATATAAAAGAAAACACAAATCTTTGATTAGAATTATTTCATGCGAAGGTATTTTATCGTGTTAGATCCATAGTTATAAAACTGTCCCATAGTTATAAAGATAAATATACATAAAAATAAGTATTCTTACATTCAGAAATAATGGATCGTTTTCATTTAGACCTATTGAAAAAAAAGTGGTTTTATTTGTGTAGAAAAAATATATCTGTCTATTTAAAATTTAAATAGTTCTAAGCCCTTAATGTGCTGTTGAATTTAATTGATGGCTTTAGGCACCTAAGGCTCAGGTCGGGATCGGGGAGGAAAAATGATTTGGGAAGATGTCGGCCAGGGCCTATGTTGAAGGTGCCATCCCTGCATTTGCGTGGTGTGCCTGAGCAAAAAATCTAAAAAGAAAAACTCAGTCGGGAGGATGGTCGGCCGCTGGAATCGAACCCATGACGTCCCGAATGCTATACCAACGCTATACCACTGAGTCACGGCGGCTCGGTAAGAAATGTGCTGTTGAAAAGACTTGTTAAATTATTAGGAACGATGATGATGATGATGAGTGCTCTGTCCCGAGGGTAGCTGAAGATCCCAGAGCTAGGTGAACCGATGGTGATTTGCCATTGCCTTCCATCGCATGAAGATGACGTCCTAAGGACGGGACCTACAGCTTAATGTGGATTCTTAACCACTTGTGTCCCCGCTGGGAATCGAACCAGGAACAATCTGATTACACTGTTAAGAACAATAGAAACAAATTTAACATCGCAACAAAAATAGATAAGAAACGCTTCTTATCGGTCACCCTGGTCGGTAAGAGGAAAACTCGTGAATTCTATATACCTTATATACCTGAAGTCGGACACAATAATATACTTAATAGACATGACTATTCGCATTGTTTATGATATAAAGTCAAAACAGAACATTTGAAAAGCCAGAACAAACAATGTCGTTTTTAGTTTTAAGACAAAGACTTTTACCCTAAATTTAAAGACAGTCTTCTTCATTCGCAAATAACTTTTCCGGCATCTTCTAAACTAACCAGGGAAGCCAGTTTTTTCTTTTTTCTTTTTGATCTATATAATGCCACTTTCGATCATCGAGCTTTATATAAACTATACAGGAGTGAGTACTTAGTGTTGAAAGATAGACGCCAGAGCAAATATTTAAACTCGTTTGTCGACTTCCAGTCTAATCCGATGTGGACCAAATCTTCAGTTCTAACTCAGTTTTATACTCTTGATATCGCTGTGTGGCCCACTTTTTCATTTGAGTCTTAATTCCTGAGTTATTCATGTAAGAGTATATAGTACTCTGCATACAATATAAAATGTTGAAAATAATATTTATGTTTTTTGCAAGAATTAAGACATAAATTAAAAAACGGGCCACACAGCGATATCAAGCGTAAAAAAATGAGTTAGAATCGAAAATTTTGTCCATATTGGTTTAGACTGGAAGTGGACAAACGAGATTAAGTTTCCTCTCCCTAGCTTCACATATGCATGAAATTTTCAATGGCTACAGTTAGTCCAGTATCGTATTAATGGAGGTCGATGCTTTCGTTAGATGGTAGAACTTAAATATCAAGTTAAAGCTGTCCGAAAACTAGAGATAATTTTATGTTCATTTTAATGACATACGTCTTGTTTCAATGATATTTATGTGAAAACTGCCGACTACTAGTGTATATCCGACGACCGGTGCCCATACCCTATTTTCAATTTTATAATTTTCTTCGTAAATTTATGCAGGTAAACCGTTGGTTGTATAAATTACAGCATTAGTATTTTGTGAGTGCAATATTCATGTAACTTGCGTTGAATCCCTAATGCTGTATAATATTTTTAAATATATCTCTAATTTTTTTTAAAAATAAGTTATTCCTCTATCAACATTATATTTAACAAATAAAAACGGGGATGGCATTTTGAATATAGGCCCTGGCCGACAGCTTCCCGAATCCTTTCCCCTTCCCTCCCCTGAGCCTTAGATGCCTATAGGTTATTAATAAAATTAAAAAAATATCAAAAAATCTTATCTGAGAACAAAAATAATAGTTATCAAGAACGTTTTATATGTGATTTTTATATTAAATTATACCTTATACTGATCAATTTAATTAGGAATTGTTTATGTCTTACGTGTTGAACTTAACTAATGTAAACTGGAATGCGAATTCTCAATTGTTTTTCTTCACAAGAAGATCGTGCGTGGCACATACAAATGATATAATACCAGGCAGCGAACGGCTCGCTGTTTCCTTCGTGCCAAACAAACAGAGAAACAGTTGAATGTTCAACTTGCGCCAAGCTGGGAATTAAAACCCACGTAGACGGTGGCGCCAACCCTGCCTCTAGTGGAGTTTTATAACTCTATGACGAATTCACACATTGCTTAGAACCCTTCGCGTCACACTACTGGTGCCCTCCGGGTCACCACATTCACGCTGACTACCGGTTATGATATACAGAATTTGTCTATCTATCTATATTCAAAAAACCGCACCAGAGGAAGTAGACATGGAAAGCCCAAAATGGAACTACAAACTTAATAGACTACGTTTTATCGAAGAAAAGGGACATTATGCAAGACGTGTCTGTTCTCAACAGTTTCAAATTCTCAAGTGATTATAGGATGGTAAAATGTAAGCTGAATTAAATACTAGACTTGAGACAAAGAAGCTTATCAGACGAAAACCGCCAGTTTTAGATCTGGAAAATCTAGGGAAACACAGACAGACATTCGAGATAGAACCATAGCGAGGCCTATGAGAGAACTAAGTAACAGATTCAGCGCCTTGGAGAGAAGACATCATCCCCAGAAATAAAATACTGGCTGATATAGTAAGAGAGGCAGCCAAGGAAATAGCAGGATCAAAAGGAACAACAGAGCAGAATCTCAGGACTAAACTAAACTCTTGGTGAAAAAAGAAGGTAAATGAAAGAAGAGGAAAATTACATGAAGAAGATTGAGTACATAAAAGTAAATCAAACTTTAAGGAAGAAAATAAGAGAGAATATACGAAGATACAACGAAAATCTTCTTAAAAGTACAATCGAGGAAAACAGGAATCTGAAGTAAACCAAACAGCAGCTCATGATAGGGAAAAAGCAAATAATTGCAGTTAAGAGACCAGACGAAACCGTAAAACGAAATAAGGAAGAAACTATAAAAATACTTGAAAATTTCTACAGAGAATTGTACTACTGCGAAGAAGATCTAGGAAATGAAGACTCAGAAGAAAATTATGTAGATGTACCAGGCGTAATCAAAGAAGAGGTGAATAAAGTACTTCGAGGGATGAAGAACGGAAAATCGCCAGGAGAAGATGGACTCACAGCAGAGATGTCTAAATGGGGAGGTGAAAAGATTAAAGAGGAACGT
>JAGDQP010051743.1:0-13948 GCA_022664845.1 Lepisma saccharinum | reverse complement strand
TTTTCTCATTAAATTATATCTCGGAATTAACACCAAAATATATCAGATTTGACAAATCGTTTTAACTAAATCCAGACACTGTTTCTTCAAAATTTTACAGTTAGGGGAAATGTGCCAGATTGTTACTGAGTCACTGCTTTTTAAGAAATCATACTCATCATTGACGTAGTTAAGAACTTTGCCGTGTAAGTGATATTAAGAGTTTCATCCGCGAATGCAGAGAATCATTCAGTTGCAATTAGTCAGGCAAAAAAGTCCTTAATAATTAATTTTAATGGTTGGATTATTCTCCTCTTATAGCCGACCGAGGTAGTCGTGTGGTCTGAGACATTAGGCCAACGTCTGTAAGGTTGCGGGTGCGAATTCTACCTGGGGCATGGATGTTTGTGAAATTTAACTAGCGTTAACCTCGTATAATCGTAACAGGTCAAGGTCAAAAGTTACTAACATTGCCCATAGAAAATAAAGTTAACCAAAATATTATCTTCTCCCTTATGATCTGAAAGATCAGATTAGACCTTACAACCGAAACTTTCCAATATGTGTAATTTTAATTTATAATTCATATGTAATGTAACGAGGACGTCTGTTAAAGTTATTTCTTTCCGTAGAAAGTAACTGCTTCAACCATAAATTTTAAATGTTTTATGTTCAAATTTTCTCCGTTCTACCCTCGTTGGGTTGGGACTATCCGTACATGAATTACGTTCTTCATTACTGTCTAGAAATCGTCCTTTTTTTTTACCGGTACTATCGATATTATTGTCAAAGAATTTTTATATTGCTGGATGTCCTAATGGTTATTTACCACATCTATCTAAATGTGAAACTACAACGTAGAATGTACAATACGACTCTTGTCTGTTAATGAATAAAGTTACAATTATATCGGGACGGTCGTAAGCTATAGTGCTGTTACCTCCCTTACAATTAATTTTATATTTTAACTAACAATTATATGTTTCCAAACATAACTTCATTCTTTTCTTGTTGAAATACTCTCCTTCCAAGTTCATAAACTTGGAGTCAAGGGAGGGGTATATCCCCCATATCCTCCCTTACCTACGCCACTGTTCCCTTCCCCGCGAAGAATAGTCAAGGGACTTCACAGCCTATATTACCAGAGAAAATGTAGCCCGAGTTTGTTGTCAAACGAGCGCTGGTGAAGCGAAAATTTTCTATCGACTTCAAAATATACAACAGTCAGTACTATTTTGGCAAACAATAACCAAAGAAAATAATAGGTAGGTAGGTCTATCAATTGTTTGTCCCAGGCAGGAATCGACTTAATATTCCCAGACATTTTTGTTGTGATAGCTACGGTTTTTATTGAACAATCAAGTTCAGTTGATGGCGAAGGTAGACTGGTAATTTATGGAAGTTAAATAAGGGAAAGAAATTATCTTCAGGTATCGCAAACATATTTCATTTGAAGGGTAAGAGGAAAAACAAGGAATATCTCAAAAATACTTTTTCGAGAAAAACGTGTTTTAATGTTGAAAACCTTGTACAGAAAGTAGTTCGCCAATCCTTTAGCCGCTTTTTCCATGGACAGTTCTACGTCTCAGGACGTATGGAATATTCCGTTCAATAGTACCACGTTCACCAACAGAAAGGGCACAGAACCCGAAAATGGACATTCCTTCTTTTTTCTCCTTCCCCTTTATTTCTTATCTAATTTTATAAAATTTGCATGGACCTTCCGAACCGCACCCGATACGTCTAACAATGCCCTTTTATTATCACAAAACGTTAAATGAAGACTTGAATTGCAAAACATCTCAAGTCCACTTTTTTCCTATTTGCATTTTTTCTGTTCGTCGGTATTTATGTTCCATGGGCTATCCACTTCCATAAATATTACTTCTTAATGCCAACTCAAAAACCTTTTTTAATATAAAGTAATTTCAGCTGAACAGAATAACATACCAAAACCTTAGATTGTTTTTGTTCCTCCTGAAATAAAATATACTCCGGTGGACTTGGGATGTTTTGCAATTCAGGTCCTTAATTTACATTTGAATATTATTTTGTAATATTTCTCGCACAAGAAATTTCGAAATGAATTTGCAACTTCGTAAGGGGTCATCAAGGACACCTTTTCTGAAATTTGCTATCGGAAAGTTCTTCTAAAACTATGTATAAAGCGCTGATATTTTGTTTTATAAGCTATATTCGATTCGAAAATAATAGAATGCGATATACTCTATAAAAATACAAAGTTGTACCAACAATATATATTTAAGGTTAATGTAAAACAGATCTTCAAAAAAAAATGGCAGCACTATCTCCGTATATGTCTAATGACTTTTTTTTTTATCCTTGCACAAAATTTCAATGCTGCTACTACAAATTCAAGTCTAGAGAATTCTAACTTCTTTCAGGGAAGGAAGTTCATAACCAATACACGAGTTCTATCCGTGACGATTTTAATTTTTTCTTGTTCATTGTTGAAACAGCTTAATTGTTATAGGTTTGGATTTAGAAAATAATTAAAATTTTACGAAGTATGTGTTTGACCTTTAATTTCCATGCATGTATGCAAGGTACGATTTATTTTTCCTATCCCTCCTAAATTTTCCTAGCTCCATATGTTTGATATGGAGCTACGAAAATTTAGGGGGGATAGGAAAAAATTAGGGCGCCATACTCAAGCTCGAAAATAAGAGCTCCCATACTTAGAAGTTCGGTTTGAAATTTAGCGTACTTTTGCTGTTATATAAAGTATGTTGTCAAATATAAAATGCAAGGACCATGCGGCCGGAGCTCAATTATTGAGAAGTGGCTGCATATTCGGAAGGTCTTGGAGTAGAATCCAGAGGCATACAATCTCGACTTAGACTTTTCCAGCGGTTCAAGGGTGAAAAATCCTTATGAAAATAGTAACATACGTATTACCAGCGAATGCTTTTCAAAAATTATTTTTCTGGACAACAATAGAAACAGAAACCACAAGTCCCTGATTTGGGAGAAGAGAAAGAAATGAAGCACAAGTAATGCCATCGAAAATATTTAAGCGCGGGTTATATTATTATGGTTGTTATTAATTCGCTAGGCAAAAATCACATATTGGTACATAATTCGAAACACATGAGCTGCTAGTGGAGATTACAGAAGAGACATACACCACAAGCCTACGGGTAGGAGGTATTCCACCAGTTTATTTTCCGGATCTAGGGTTTATATGTAATATGCAAAATGTACATAATTGCCCTAAAAATCTACTAATTTTACATAGAAATCCGAATTTCGGATTGGGTCCGGACCCCTTCGATCTCCCTGGCTATGCCCGTGATCACAAGGCTAATTGATTCTTCGAATACTGGAACTCTACTTGTTCTTGACTCGACCTTTGGCGTAATCTAGAATAGTATTGCATCCTGTTCCTCTCGAAGTTTTTCTACATATTCAGTTTAGTTTTTATGGCTTTAACTACACCATGGAAAATAAGGCAATAAGTAAACAACATTTAATGTCATGCCTCATGAGGTTAGAAAGGTTTTCAACAAGGTGTTATTTTCATTTTATTTGTAGCTACGTTGTTCTGAATTCCCTTAGAAACACAGAACTCAACATCTACCAAGTACCACCGTTGTCAGTTGTGAAACTTGTGACCAAAAACTGTGTGAACTGAAGAGTGAAGTTACGAAAAAAAAACCTCGCCTCTGTCTAAAATACAAGAAGGAGCTTGGTTTGGCCAGCGTTCCCTCTGGTTTGGAGCGACCTTATAGAACTGAGAGGGGCGAGAAAACTCGACCATGGAGTAATAAATCATCAATCTCCTGCCATCCCTTACAGAACTTGAAACAAAATTGTCCTTATGTCAACACTGCCAAACCTGCTAGCAGTTCATGAAAGAATCCGCGACTCTTATGGGTATGAATCCGCCAGCTTACTGGGTATAAATGGGGAGAATGAATAATAATTACAGCGTACATAAGTTTTTCGTGTACCTTGTTAAGTTCGTACGGTTAAAGTTGTAGAAAATAGTTCTAAATGAAAGACAAATTATCAGTTCAGTAATTCAAAAAAGAAAATTATCAAAAATATTAACAACCTTTGCAGAAACAACGGTTAAAAACAAAGTCTAATTTCTCGTACACAAATAGTTAAATTTGATATGTGTATATTTATATATAATAAAAAATATATTATCTAGAAAGGTCAAGGTTTTGTGAAGTATTTAATTTCGTAGAATAAAGTTGAAGGAAGCATATGTTTCCGTTCGATGTTAATTTTGGGCTTCATAATGTATAACTACATGTTGATAATTTGCATAATTAATTGTTAATTATTTTATAATTAATGGGTGTATATTTTACAAAAGTCACTGCCAAGCAAACAAACGTGATCTCTTTTGATATTTGGAACATTAATACAATATTATCGGAAAATAAAAAACGACAACAGTCCCCTTAAGTTATTTTGAAAGGGTGCTAAATTATCGTTATACCTTTTAGAAAAGGATAAAATTAAAGTACTTTGTGAATTGGAAGCTAGTCTAGTTCGTTGTGTCATGGTTAGATAGGATCGAATTAAGATCGTAGTAACTTAGCTATGATATCACAAGGTTAAACTTAGTTTCTAAATCGTAATAGATTAATCAGAGAAAAGAAATAAAATCGATAACAATTAAAGTGCTCGAATAGTGTTTTATTGATTGAGATTGTTTTTATAAGGCTAGTAATTCTGCGTAAACTGTTCTTGTCGGAAGTTAAAGCGGAAAGTGTAAATAGTTTGAGGTCGTAAGATTGAGAGAACTAAAGTTTGTAGAAAACGAAATAATATATTTCTGAAGCTTGTGAATTTAATAAATTTTGTTTTACGGATTACATCTCGAAAGCTGTCCCTAAGGGGTAGTCTAGAAATATTTCTTTAGAGGTATGGCGTTGCTGAGGACTTTAAAAGCATTCCGCGGTGCTTTCCTCTTTTTTTTAATTCTGAAATGTAACGTTACTGAATTTAAGAAATTAATTCACTACTTCGTGCACATCCAGAGCACACGAAGGGGAGGCATCATCACACGGTTTATGAGATATTCAAGGAAGTCAACACTACAACTCAAGCAATCAGAAGCACATGCCATTTGGACGTTTATTATATGGGGATTAAAAGCAGCAGGTCCTTCTCATTTGTATTTCTCCATTTTGAAAAAAAAAAAAAAAAAACATTAGCGATTCAACCAAAGCAGATATACGTAAACTGATGTAAAAATTAAGTTCAGAGATCTCAATATACAGACTGCTGTTAATTATCTGATGACTCTGAAAGTGACAGGCCCTTCTTATTTGCTTAGATTTTTCAAGTTTAAGAATTATTTTGAGCTGCCTGCATTTTGTTAAAAGTTTTTTAACTTCAGGATCAAGCTCAGCGACTTTCAGAATTCCCATTATTAGTATTACACAAGCATTGAACAATTTTTCAAACTTAAACTATTATGGTCTCTTGCTATCTTGTATTTTCGAACCCAGGACATTACAAAAATGTACAACAGCTACTTTTACTCACGACGGTACACTGAGAATGCTTCAATTCAGGCGAGTTTATCGGGTCACTCTGCTTCTACAGTCAACCCCCGAGTTGCATGCCACACTCAGTTATATATATTTTTTACTTTACATAAGCGTGTGATGTTTTTAAACCAATGCCAAAAATTTAACGAACTCGCAACAAAGCGACGACACGATAAACAACATTGAGTGATTTTCCAACCCTAAGAAGCGTCTTAGTAGGCATTCACACGGGCCACTCGATAGATCCACTCAGACGAGCCACCGAGTCGCGGGGGCGAATAATACATATGTTTAAATGGAAAGCATTCATACGAGCCACTGAGTGGAGCGACTATGGCAGGCAGACGATTTCCGCGACCGGTGGCTGTCACTAGTGGCTTCGTAACCATTCATATGGGCCGCTCGGTGGATCCACTCAGTCGAACCACAAGCAACGTTGGGTGGTATAATATTGCAGGATGCGCAGCTTGACAGAGATGAGAAAGTCCCCGAAAAATATCGCGCGGTCTACAAGTGACGGATTTACAATTCTGCCGCCTCTAGATACGCAAGGATGTCCCCGCCCCTCTTGATTTTAAATGTACTGTATGCTCAAGAAGTACTTGGAACGAGTTATTGATAATTTGATCGTGTAAGTGTGTGTGTACAAAAATAAATAAATCTTCAGGTTCATAACCTGGTAAAAAACATCGGTAGAAGTCATTATTGTTTTATTACAGCTTTACAAGTATCTGCTACTTTTATAGTGTATCACTATATTTTCAGTTGCTTTCACTAATCAATATATCGATTATTCGACTGGTGCGATTTATTGGAATTATTTTAAATTCAACACAAACATGCAATTCTGCAAACATTCTTTGCCTGGAGTATAACTTACACCAGGGGTTTTCAAACTGTGGTACGCGGAACGCTGTTAGGTTGTACGCCATAAAGTTTATGAAGATATTAAATTTAATATCGTCTGATTTCAAAAGTGCGCCGAATCTGCAACTAGTATAAGTGTTCATTTTCTATGAGAGTAACGTCTGCAATAAATATAGATTATTTTTCATTGAGAGCAGAATTTAGCTATTTACCCGAAATAAATTAACTTTTTGTACAGTTTTTAAAAATTACTTATATTTCTATTTCATTGTATTATTCAAGGTACCATCCTAGCATTTGCCTGGTGTGACCAAGGAAAGTCTGGGAAAAACTCATTCAGGATGGCCGGCACTGATGAACTATCCTGGGACCTCCGAATTACAAGACAAGCACACTACTAAATGTTCCGCCTCATCGGTATAATCTTTATTGGCAATATAATTATATAGTTTTAAATACTAGCATTGAAAATTCCACAACATTACTTGGTTTTACGGCAAAAAATATAAATTTCTGTTTAGTGGTTCGCCAGTCTAAAATTTCGAAAGCCACTGACTTACATGATCACAAAATTCTAGTATTAGCACTTTTCGAATCCAGTGTGCACATCCACTTTCATCATTGAAAGTTGAGTTCTTTTATTAAAAATATATATATATATATATATATATATATGATTTTATGTATTTTGACGAAACTAGAAGTTGAAAATTGGAACTTACAACTTCAGTTTTTTTTTCAAACTAAACTTAATCAACTTTCGTCCTCAAATGTCAAATGAAAATAACTTTACTGATTCTGTACACATTCCATAATGTGTGAAAATTGAACCGATACATCAAGTTCTCAATAAATTATTAACCACTTTATATTTTAGTCAGAGAAGCTTGAACCATACCCATAGTTGCTAGTGCTATATCTTACAGATAAAATTTCACTTCAGTGTGTAGTTTTGGCAATAAAGAGTGTTTTCTTAGCCCTGAAAATTGCCGCAAAAGGAATGTGTTCCTTCTTCAACTCAGCCATTCAGTGAATGGCGAGCTAGGCCTACGTTAAAATTAACTGAATTGTTATTAAAAAAATTCCGCCTCTGCAGTCTGCTGTTCCTTCTCCCCACCCACTCCAGTACAGGAAAACATTCCTTCCCCTTTTGCCTCTCCAGACCCATGTTAGCTTTGCAGTGCTTTTCTCTCACCATCTCCAAACCAGACCATTCTATTCGTTTGTGTGTGAAGTTGGCCCTCCAAATGTTTGGGCCAGCCAAGATTTCACTTGAGCTGGGTAGTACTTATTTTGGGCTGGTTGAGCTAGCCACTTCCAGCTTTCGGGCTAGTCAAAGTAGATAGGGGTGTCCAAATTGTCCATAGTGTGGAAACTCCATCTTAACGATCCGCCACTGAAACTTGAGTCAGGCGAGATTTCACTTGGGACAGAGAAGCACTCAATTTGCCAGTTAGTACTCAATTTGGGCTAGCAACTTTCAGCTTTTAGGCTAGGCAAATAAAGATGATAGGGGTGTCCAAATTACCAATAGCGTCGAAACTCCATCTTAAGAGGGTCTTCTACTTCTTTCGCCGCTAGAAAGTTTACTGTTGGTGCTTATGGACAGAAAATTGCTACCGAATATCTTCATTTTCTAAGAAACTGTATATCTTTAATCGCAAAGAAATTTTTTAGAGCATTCTTTAGAAGTTTATGCACGGGTTGAAATACTTAGAACGTACATTTGTCTCCTAGTTTTTCAGAAATAAAATTTTAAAAAATAAATAAAATTATTTTGTTTTTCACAAATTACGATATGTCTAACTTTGCAACAACTTACGCTAGAAAGACCAACTTTTTTTTATTCCTTGTGAAGAAACGATTCTAATAATTTTAATTGCAATCATATCTGATTCACCATTAAAAATATATTATTTTTACATAGCTATTCCAGTCCACCTGTGAAAGGTTTGATGAGGGTAAGCCACGCCCCACTGTAGGCGTGGCAGTGGAAGGGATGGGAAGTTGAGAAGCGAATGTTTGAATAAGTAACCTCTTGAATGAACCAGGTTCTCGACCGGTTTCTGAGAATTCCTGCGAAAAATTGCTAATTCTGTAGAGTTTATGTTCTTCCTCAATTGTTCCATTCTATGAGGGTGGACGTGGTGAGTGGAGGAAGATTGCCTCCCCCCTCTGCTTCCCCATAGAAGTTATTATTCTAGCAAAATGCAATATATTATTTCCGCTTTCCTGACCACGTATTGTCTCCAATCTTTCTATACCTCTTCTGTATCTTTTGCACTATTGATCACATAAAGCAGATTTGTGTCCCTAACAAAATCAGCATTACTTACAGCTTTAAAATATAATCTCTCTTCTTACAGAAAACTTGCGTTTGCTGCATACATCATAGTTCAGCAGTCTATTTATTCCAGAGGAATTATTAAAAAGAATAATATTTACTGTGGATAATAACGAGCAATCTTCCTACACAGTTAATTGAATCATCATTCGGAAAAAACGTTATACTCTACTCCAGGAGTCTCCAACCTTTTTTGGCAGCGGGCCAAAGTGACTAATCAGGAAGAGGGCGGGGGTCGCATTATAAAGGATCAACTCAATAGTAATATAGAAATGTTCATATAGTAATTATATTGCAAATTTTGTTAGTAACAATAAATATAATACAACATACAGCGTATCTCAAATAACAAATTCTTGTTAGACTAATGAAAATCTGATTGTATGTTTTAACGTTAGATTAACGTTTTTCACTACTGTTCGGTCTACGTACTATTTGGCCATTGGCCATAGCGTTAGTGATAATGTCGGCCCTAAAAGCGAAGTTCAACGTAGACCAAACTATATGGTAATTCCAATGTACATGTGGCCCAACGTTAGCCCAACTGTTATTTTTCAGTTGTATGCAACCAAAATAGTACCAAATTACATTCTGAGGAAATTTACTATTTTAGTAAACGGATGCATATTTTTATAGTAGTTTTAGAAAAAACTGGACCTTGATTACATCATGACTTTATTCAATTACGTGTTTTACTCTCTCGTCTTCATTATAGTTGAAATTTTTTTCACTTATCTGTTGGGTGGATTCGAACCTGCAACGTTGTGATTTATTATCCGCTGCTTTAGCCACTACACTACGGAGCAACCCTTTAACTAATAATACGTCAATTATGCACTTCATCAATTCAGACAGCGTGACCTAAGACCCAACGCTGGATAATTTTATTCTCCCTACTTACGCGCTGAATGTATTAAAATAGAAGACTTAATTTTCTGTTATCATTTCTACAGAAACTAGTATTAGGTTGGCCCATAAGTCTTGGCGTTTTTTTAAGTGAAAATTTGCGTGAAATATAAAATGTTTTAGCAATGCGTTTTACGTTATTTGATAGATAATTATGTGCTCTACAAAATAGTGTGTTTAGTTTTTTATGCTGATATACTTTTTGTTCTTTTCAGGTCATTAAAATGGAGTACCAAGTCGACAAAACCCAGCATTTTCGACACCTGCTTTTTGCGTTTAATTGAGGTGCCAAAGCCACAGAAGCTGCTCGAGAGATTTCTGAATTGAATTGAATATATTTTAAGGCCTTTAGGCAACTATGGCTCAGGCCATGTGGATGAATAGGATGAATTGGTGGAATGAAGAAAGTGGCAGGAAACGGGAGCACCCCGAGAAAACCCACGCACACGGTTTTTGTCCACCACAAAGCCCACATGACATGAGCAGGGATCGATCCCTAGCAGAAGAGGTGAGTGCCCTACCAACTGAGCCACCGTGGCCCCGAGAGATTTGTGAAGTGTATAGCGAAGCCTCTTACGGCGGCTCAAAATTGATTTAAGCGATTCAAAGACGGCAATTTCGACCTCAAAGACATGCATCGCACCAGACACTCCGTTAAGTTCGATGAGGAGCGACTGAATCAGCTGATTCACGAAGATCCACACCAAACGACGAGGGAATTGGCAGAGATAATGGAATGCTCTCGCAGGACCAAACGGGATCCCTGCTCATGCCATGTAGGCTTTGGGGTGGACAAAAACCGTGTGCATGTTTTTTTGTGGGGGGTGCTCCCGTTTCCTCCCACTTTCTTCATTCCACCAATTCATCGCATCATCATCCATACGGCCTGAGCCATAGTTGCCTAAAGGCCTTAAAATATATTTAATTCAATTCAGAAATCTCTCGAGCAGCTTCTGTGGCTTTAGCACCTCAATTAAACGCAAAAGGCAGAAGGTGTCGAAAATGCTGGTTTTTGTCGACTTGGCACTCCTTTCTAATGACCTGAAAAGAACAAAAAGTATATCAGCATAAAAAAAGCTAAAGAAACTATTTTGTAGAGCACATAATTCTCTATTAAATAACATAAAACGCATTCCAAAACACTTTATATTTCACGCAAAATTTTCACTTAAAAAAAACGCCAAGACTTATGGGCCAACCCAATACATAGTAAAATTCACTCAGAAAAATTCTTATCCGAAATAAGGTTGCAGGTTCCTCAAAGAGTTACTTGACCTCGTAATTCAGTCTTCACCCTTCCATCCCAAAGGACCAATATATTAGATAGATCGCCTATTAGGAGAATGTAATGTGCTCATTGGTATAAATTGTATTAGGAGAATGTGCTCATTGGTATAAATTGTATTCTTAAAGCCTGTCCGGAGATAGACGTATTTAATGTAAATATGAATGAATTTCATTGTTATATAAAGTAATTAATTGTTTTTACACAATGTCACCATAAAGCTCCAAATATATGTTATATATAATGAACACCTGAACTAGGTACCTAACCTAGTGTGTTCAATAATTAAATAAAATGTTACCAACTGTGCACACGTTATTCGTCGCGTTGAGCCTTCGTTAGTTAGTCGTAAAAATAGGCCAGTTATAATTGAATTTAATATTTTTCGGGGGACATTACTTTCTGTTGTTTTTTTAAACACATAAAGGGTTGTTATGTATGGGAGCTACTAAGTATAGCTAATAGGGTCATTTGTCCCTCCCTGGCTTTGTACTCTTATTCTTTAAATAAATAATTACCTTTTTCCAACGCCTGTTTAATTTCTCTCCTAATAATAACCATGGCAAAGATATTATTTAGAATGTTTGTCTATCTGCCTATCAGCTGGCTATCAGAAGTAATTTAGATCAGTCATTTTCTCTGCATAATTGTCTTGTAGGGAAGGAGTAGTGAAAGATTTTACTCAATTAAAAATAGTTGTATTTTCCATCCACTGAAGTCAAAGGTAGATTGTAACCTAACAATTGCTAGCCTAATAACCTAAAAGACTAAGTAATGGTTTTATTATAAATAAAACCAACGCGCCCCCGTATAAATTCGAATTATAACCTATTCCTCCCCAAAAAACTCAAAGTCATAGGGACAAATGGAGATTACTAAGCGAATGCCGGGACCTGCCAGTTTTAGTCAAAGTCATAGATTTTCCCACCGGTGTCTATGACTAATCGAACAGTGTATGGTTTATCTCTGTCGAACTTGTGGCTACTGAGATCTAGTAGGGTCACAAATGGTGAATACTAAGCGATTCGAAAGGACCTGACAGTTTTAATCACATTCATAGTTTTTCCTCACCATTGCTGACAATGTCGAATCCACGGTGTATAAATCATCTCTGTCAGGCTTGAAATTACTAAGATCTAGGAGGGGCACAAAGGACGAATACAAAGTGACTTGAAAGGACCTGCCGGTTTTAGGGTCAAACTTATAGGTTATTACAGTGTTTCAGGCCTTGTGACGTGCAATAGTACTTCTGTTTACATGCCTCCTTTGCTCACAGTTTTTTCAAGAATAAAAAGGCAGAACTTCTCTATAGATACATCTGTTGCGGCTGAAGCCTATATTAGGCACATGAATATTGATAAACACAGACAGTAAGATGTTCGTTAGTGAGAGTAAAAGTAACGTTAGGATATATATATAAATCCGATAAAGAAAGTTTTCATATAACTTTAAACTAAATTAATTTGTTTTTTTTCCTCGGGAAAGCACACAATAAACCTTGCAACTGTTCCAAATTTCATCCCATTCCAAATATGATGTTGCTATACTGTTACAAAATTCTCGTATCTCACCTTCACTACATAAAATTTATCAGGTATGTGCTGTTTTCTAAAAGCATGTTTCATTAGCGTCGGCACCTGCTGTAGAAGCTGAAAGAGGGAATTTGCGTAGTCGCCTCCTTTCTTTTTTCCCTAGGACTAAAAGCGAAGTCAGGGGCGGGGCGCGGCTGGCTTACCCTCGTCAAACCTTTGACAGGTGGACTGGAATAGCTATGTAAAAATAATATTTTTTATTGGTGAATCAGATATGATTGCAATTAAAATGATTAAAATCGTTTCTTCACAAGGAATAAAACAAAAAAAGTTGGTCTTTCTAGCGTAAGTGGTTGCAAAGTTAGACATATCGTAATTTGGACAAAACAAAATAATTTTATTTATTTTTAAATAATTTATTTCTGAAAAACTAGGAGACAAATGTATGTTCTAGGTATTTCAACCCGTGCATAAACTTCTAAAGAATGCTCTAATAATTTTCTTTCCGATTAAAGATATACAGTTCCTTAGAAAATGAAGATATTCGGTAGCAATTTTCTGTCCATAAGCACCAACAGTAAACTTTCTAGCGGTGACAGAAGTAGAAAGCCCTCTTAACGATCCATCACTGGAACTTAGGCCCGGTGAGAATTCACTTGGGCCAGTTAGTACTCATTTTGGGCTGATTGGGCCAGCCACTTTCAGCTTTTGGACTAGTTAAAAAAAGAGGTAGGGCTGTTCAAATTGTCCATAGTGTGGAAACTTCATCTTGATGATCCGCCACTGAAACTTGGGACAAGCGAGAATTCACTTGGGCACTTAATACTTATTTTGGGCTGGTTGGGCTAACTACTTTCAGCTTTTGTACTAGTCAAATAAAGGAGATAGGTTGTCCAAAGTGTGGGAACTCTATCGTAACACTCCGCCACTAAGCTTGGGCCAGGCAATATTTCACTTTATCTTTTTAAAATTAAATTTGGGATGGTGGTTTAGCCTCTTTCAGCTTTTTAGCCAGCTAAATTAACGAGGTATGAGTTCTAAATTTGGTGTCTAACAGTGGTACCTAACGAAAACTAGCCGTTAATTGTGCTTGTTGCGCTACATAATTTCGGCATGACTAATGGTTCTTATGAAAATAAATATCTGAAATAGTATTTCGGACTCTTAATGTATAATGAGAAACCTGGATATTACAGATATATTTGGTACTCAGTGCATGCGCGACTCATTTTGGAAATAATAGTATTTATCGTATTGTGTTTTGTTACAGTTATAATGCTTGTATTGTTAGTGTAATTGTCTAAGAAACGAAATAATGTTCTCTTCTTCCAGAGTAGAAGAGGCAAGCAAATTAGGAACCTTGAAACCGCTTTTATGGCCTATAGAAATAGATGTAGCAGGTGGTTGCAGAGAGGTGGTAGACGGGTAGGGTATATCCTCCTGAACTATGGAGCCCGTATATGTAATAATGGAGAAGATATGTATTAATCAATTATTTTTT
>JAGDQP010051742.1:0-13948 GCA_022664845.1 Lepisma saccharinum | reverse complement strand
TTGGTATTGAGATGGTTATTTTGAATCCTATAAGCATTTGTACTATGTATTCTACAGACATTTTGCCCACATTTTTAGTATTTGAAAATTTTGTAATTTGGTCAAACCTCTCGTTGCTACCCAACCAAACATAAAATAATGCAGTGGCAGTTTCCATGATGGCAAATCCGATGACGTAATGACAATAGACGAAATTTAGCTAGCAATTGAAAATTAATTTTAAACATACCACATACCAAAGGGAAACCAATAAGGATATAATTAGGGAGATATTTACAAAAGGAGTATGAAGGAGATTCCTCACCCCCTTTACCATTGTTCACATCCCTATTTAGGCAAAATAATTTTGTTCATAGGAAAGGAATTTTGTTCCCTTTTTCCTACAAACCTTAAAGTTTCACTTTCACTGGAAATCTGACAAATCGATATATAACGAGCTAATTGTTTGTCAATTATTTGACTTTTCTTTACACTTTCAGTCTTAGTTTTAAATAAAATATGAAGACAAGTGGTAAAAAGCATAGTTTTTCATAAATTTATCACAGTGATTCTGCCAGGTCCACTGTGGGAGACATCACCCCCCAAATTCTCGAGCGCACAACCTAACTTTAATGGTTTTACGGTCAAAAATCGATAGAAACCGTGCAAAACTTCACTTATACCCCTCCCAATTTTGACTTTATACCTACCAACCCCCAAAGTGAAAATCCTGACGGAATCCTTGATTTATCAGTCTGTGGATTTATATGTCTATGACTTAGTGTCAGCAGCATCAAACTAGTCTGTATACATTATTGCTCAACGGATGGCGTTTCTTGGAATATGATCTTAGTCGGAAGATTCCTGCATTTAGCAAAGAATTAAGGTTTGTCTGCAATTGAGAAATGTCTGAGAATAGGTATTTATTCCTAGTCAGATCTCTGTCTACTGAGAATGTTTGCAAATACGAATATGTATTGATTATTCATCGTACGAAAACTGATACTACAGATATGCATGTGTAAACTTTCACACTATGGACAACAATAGATGTGCTGATTATGGGTTATATCTATTGACTATGTCAATAATAACATGTGACAAGCACAACTTGTAGATTTTATTTTCAATGTCTCGAGCCGCCTTCGAATAAACTGACACTTGTAGACTAGCTATAATACCCTTCCCTAACAGAACTAACCTAAGCTAATGGTGAAATTAACGAACTAACTGCTTACTACTTCGTTGGAAATGTTTACCAATGATGTGTAGGCTATACGTACCTTCTGTACTTACTAAAATGTTAAACTCCGAATGAAATATTATGAACTACTAATGTTAGCAAATTATTTTAGATAGCTAAGTCTACGTGTCTCTTAGAAAAAAAAAAGGAACTACTTCACCGCGATGTTGTCAAATTTCCTTCGTCTGATTCACGAACGAAAAAGATAAGAAATTATACGATATTGAATCAACTACTTCTCATGCGTAGGAACTAGCACTAAATTTGATTCGTCCGAAATAGCACGTAATAAATTAAATGATACGAAAGATAGTACCAATAGATTGAACAGAATTTTGACATTCTAGCGTTTCGCATTTAATCATAAATGTTACTTCGACATGTATGACCGATTCCCAGAAACGGGAGATTCTCTCCACGGCACGTTTAAGACAAGCTTATTTTTACCTTGGAATTTTTGTTGCGTTGCCCTTATTCCGGCTGCAAATCAAGACAATAACGAGATTCGCTCTTGTGTGCAAATCCATCCTTCATTTGAAGTAGATCACAAGGCTTCACAGCAAAGCCATATTGTGTTTATGTCTTTAACTTCGTGATTGAATTCACACGCCTCTGATCTTCGTTCCTTGTTCATAATCCCTTCCTTTTTCCTCTCCTTTCTGTATATAAACGTTTTGTTGCTCCTTGTCCATTCCGCCCTTCAATTGCAGTTTCTTGTTGCTAAAATGTTAACAATACAAAAAGAAATAAATTTTTTTCGGGCCACCAAATGTTTGGTTTTCAAACATTAGGTAGAAAACCCCGTATTTTAATTTCAAGATTTGAAATTACTTCTAGTACATCCATCTAAAGATTCAAACTTTACTCTACTCATAACCAAACGTTCCAACTGGCGGTTTAAATAACAGAAAAGATAAGCGAAACTTCTCTGTCAATTTAAACCGCCAGTTGGAAATTTTAAGTCTGAGTACTAAATGCTTCTGAAAACAATACATTTAAAGTTTGAATCTACTATTACGAATATACTAGTATTAATTTCGACCCCATGTGTCTTACAATTACAACAGCGGTTCTCTATTTAATATTGAAAACAAAGCATTTGGTTGTTCACATTTGGTCAGCTCCGGAACATTTGATTTTTTTTTCTGTGAATATTTTGCAAATAAACTCCATAATGAACTTGGAACCCCCCCCCCCCTACTTGTTGAATCCTTCTTGGTGTCTCAAATTTAAAACCATTTCCCATTACTCTGAAGAAAAAAAATCTGAAATTATTACAATATTCGGAGAAGACTACATAAATATTATACGACATCGTCTACTACACAAAAATTTTAATTTGATACATGCCACCAATTACATAAAACTGTATATACTATGAAGAGTTTAAGGTATATAAAACATCTTTGGCTCAGGCAAATGCCTGGATGGCACCTTCAACTTATAACCTGCACGAGTTCTTCCCGTATCCTATCCCGACCTGAGCCATAAATAAATTCAAACATCGTAGAACATGTGATTGGAGAATCGTCTTCTAAACTTCTGTTTTATTTCTTTCTTGAATAACACTTTAGATTTGTCTGCAAATTTATTATATAATTCGAATACAAAGTACTGTATTTCTAAGCAACTCTACTTGCAGTATCGATACGAAGTTTCTTTGCCGTTCTGGTGTTACTAATACGAATTTCAGAGTTTTGGGTTAAGGTGTTTGTTGAAGTTATGGAAGTTATTGAAATAAATACTGTTTGTCTCCGCTGTTTCTTCCATGTGGGAGATGGGGTTAGCGCATTCCACACGTTTTGGCAGATGCTTTACGGCCGGATGCCCTTCCTGACATCACCCCACATCATCAATCCGGGTATGGGCAGTCAAAACGTTACTATGAAATGGAGCTCCCACCGGAAATCGAACTCGAAACCCTCGCACAGAAGGCGAGCGCGGTAACCACATGGCTACGCAGGAGCTCCACGGATGTAAATACTGTATTATCTAAATAACATACTGAAGTTTCATATACTCATATGCTAAAGATGGTTTGAGGTTGCTGTCTAGGCTACAACAGAAAGATATATATATTTTTTATCTGTTACAAATACTTGATGCACTTCAGACAAGGACCCCCATGTTAAATTCCACATTTAATGTGAGGAAACACTAGAGAATAACTCCCGCTTGGCCAAGAGGTTAGCAAGCTCACATTCTGTGTCATGGTCATGCCTTTAAGGATAATGTAAATCAACGATCTGCAACGATAGATGGCAGCACTGCCTCTGTATATGTCTAATGTAATTTTCATTGTTACACAAAATTTCCTTGCTGCTGCTATAAATTCAAACCTAGAGAGTTAAAACTTTCAGGGAAGAAAGTTCATAACCAATTCAAGTGCACGATCGATGACGATTTTTTTTACAGTATTTTCGTTTTCCTTCGTTGTTGAAATCGCTTTATTGTTGTTGTGAATATAAAAACCTATAACAATGAAGCTCTTTCAACAATGGACAAAAAGAAAAAAGAAAAATCGACATCGATCATGCTCTTGAATTGGCTATGAACTTTCTTCCCTGAAAGTTTGAACACTCTAGCCTTGAATTTGTAGGAGTAGCAATGAAATTTTGTGTAACAATGAAAATACATTAGACATATACAGAGGTAGTGCTGCCATCTTTTGTTGGAGAGGTCGTTGCTTTACATTAACCTTAAGTCCCGTGAGGGGGGTCCATTGAACGGAGTGATCCACTTTCAAAAAAACTGTAAGTCCTGTCCTTAGAAGCTCTCCAACTCGTTTAGGATGTTAATAACAATTCAATCAATCAACTAAGTAACTAACTCTATGGCTTATGGAACTCGCAAGTTCATCGCCGCAGTAACAAACGTTCGCTATTGGATTCTATCCTGGGCAAAATCAAGCCAGTTTTCATCACGACATCTACTTCTCGAAGATCTCTTCTAATATTGTCCTCCCAATGACGTCTCGGTCTTTCCAATGGTCTCCTTTCACCCGGCCAATCAATCAACACTAAACAAATAATTTAAAATATAGTTCACAATTTACTGTATGTTGCATATTAACAAATAGTGTGATAGACCACGAAATAACCGCAGAAGCACACAGGTTAATTTAAACGTAGAGAAAATTTGTGTCAGCTTTTTTTCTGTTTTATTCAAGGTTTGGTTAAATCAACCTAAATCGACCTTAAATCAATCTGAATTAACATTAAACCAATCTGAATCAACCTAAATCAACGATAAATCAATTGGAATCAACGTTAAATCAATACCTAAATCAACTGTAAATCAACCTAAACACACGTTAAATCAATACCTAAATCAACTGTAAATCAACCGTGATCAACCTGAACACACGTTAAATCAATCTGAATCAAAGTTAAATCAACCGATCAACCTGAATACACGTTCAATCAATCTGAATCAACCTAAATCAACGTTAAATCAATCTTTTTGCTACTGGGATTAGAATGAAGTTCATATATGAGTAAGGAAATACTGAATTTATTAACTAACTTATTCTTTTAATATATATATTCATTACATTAATTTATTTGTTTTATTAGATAATTTAATGTATTAAAAGTTTCAGAAGCACTTACATGTTATACAAAATTGTAGAACAACATCCATGACTCAATCTGGTTACGAACACGGAACCAAGCAACTTATCAAGACTAGTAAACCGTGGTAGTCGGGTGAATGGAGAAAAGAGGCACCCAAAAGGAATATATCAAGAGTGAGACACAGCAAGTTTATTTAAAAATCATGAAAGAAACTTCTCATACAAACTTGTAATTTTTTTAAACAAAGTAGCTAACTTAACTTTGTTTGAGGTGTAAAAAGTAAATAAAAAAAGAACATGTTTAAACAGGAAGAGCAATTTTAAACTAGCTTGCTTGCTCTCATTAAATTTAATATCCATAATTACAAGTCATCATATTGCGTTTTAAAGACGCCTGCGTGAAATTTTAATAAAGTGATTCTTGCTGTTAAAGTTCCCATGCCTTTAGCAGTTGCAGCAGAAGCCGGATCGAGAACAGGTGATGGACATTCCGGATATTAGAAGAGGTAGCAATTTTTTGGTATTATTTATTTATTTCCTACGCAAAAAGAAAGGTATATACATACAGTTCTTGTGGGCGATAATGTAATGTATCGAAGTTAAATTTAACTTCTGATTTTCCTTGACAATGTGCTTAACGAACAAGAATTCTGCCTTGCGGTACTCCTGACTGACCAGTATTGAAGAAAAAAAAAGTGCATTAACGCAAAACTTGCTCCAAGATCTCTTCTTCTTTTTGTTCTTTTATAATCCTGTTCCTTCTTTTCAGCTCGTTCGTTACATTACACTTTTCTTTTACTCGTTGCTTTTCGTTGCATGCTTCGTTGAAGCTAAAAGTCTCGAGTTTCATGGCTGAAGGCTTCCTATTGCATTGAATGGTGAGATATGGTAATGCGGCAATATCCAAAAGTCAGTCTGAACATATCTCACTAGCACGCAATGGTTCCTGAAACATCAATATTGAGAATGGCCAATCACGGCATTTACAACACAGGTATCTTTTCCTATGTTTTTTTTTTTTTTCCTTTAGCCGTAGGTTAGTTGGGAAAAGAGCATTGGAAAACCAGACGGTCCTCAACTCTGTGCTTATTGCTCTGAGGTGCGACATGAATACATCTTAGAAGGAGGAGTTTCTTGACTACAGGGGGAGTGGTGGGTATAGATCTTTCAGGGTGGATGAATTATATTGAAGCATTGCCAGTAGCAACTTTTGCATCTTTCATTATTCTCGTCAATTTTTCTTTTAAACCTTGAAATATACGACGTATGGTCTCTTGTTTCATTAACAATACAATGCGGAAGATGATATTTCAAGATATTATTAATGCTGTTTTTTATCAGGTAATTCACACCAGGTATGAATGTATGAATACAGAATTTAGGTCGTGAATATGAATTGGACAATTCACTCATAAAAAAGTGCATATAGGCACACGCACATACTATTGCAATATTTAGAATAAAGATTTAAAAAAAGAAGGAAAAATGAATAATAACCTTATATGTCATCCTTGGAAGTTCAACCCTTTCATGATTATAATCTTAAATAATTATGTTTTCATTTTTTTTTATTTTTTTTTTTTTTTGGTATAATTTTCGAATTGGAGAAAGACATTTTGCTGATTAATTGTTCAAATAATCTTTTAATAATTGCCTTTAAGTAGTTTTATCTAGGAAATATTTTTTGGTCATTATCACGAACTCGCGTGTAAGAAAGAAACGCCGCACGATTTTGAATTATTAAAGACCATAAATTTGTCGTAATATGACTGAATTCTGTACCAATATATCACCAATATTTGTGCAATGATCTATAAAAAAACATTCTTGTCGAATACGTAATGAATAATACCTTATTATTATTGCAGAAATCTCTTCAGAGAGTATTATCCTGATTAGAAGTGCATGAACTTTTGAAATAAATCGCACACATAATATAGTCCTAATGCCAATCCAAAATGGGATGTTTGATATATACAATATGACTCAATTTGTTAAGAAGAATTCGTGATGGTACCAAATGTTGAAACAAAAATATAATTATTCCGTTTGTTGGCAATTTCGGTCACTAATGACTTCGATCTGTCTTGATTGTACCTAATATCAAGTTATGGCCGCTACATTCCTCATCATTTTCTCTCGGAAAAGCGCTCTCCGAGGAACGTCATCGCTTCATCTTGTGACGGATCTAGGCCAATTGGCTTCAACGTTTTTCACCTATATTTGGTTTAGTAAATATGGTAACAGGACGGATAAAGAAGGAATGAACGTAGTTAGAATAAGATACGAGAAAATATTAGTATTTAAGTGAATTCATGATTGTATGAATAGATATAAGCGAATGCAAAACACTGAAAATTATGAAATTTTGAAATTATTTCTGGCGACTCTGTAAAGGAGGGACTTGAATGAATTTCGATATCAGAATTACTATCTATAATGAGTCCTTTCGCGTTTCGGATGCAGGTGATTTGGGGGCCATATCGTCACCTTGGAGCCAGGAGGTACTATGTCCATTTTTTTGGCAAAATGGAGATAACACTGCAGTCAAAGGCCTTGTACTGAAGAGCATTAGCGCCAAACGTACTATCTTACAAAACGACCTCCAAGTGGCTAGAAACGCTAGCAATGTAATGAATTTATACAGACTTTAAATGGAACTTTAAAACTGTCTTTTTTCTCAAAAGTATAGCTGATGTAGGCATAGTACCTCCTGGTTTTAAGGTGACGATATTTGAGCCACGGGCAGCAAGTTGGAGAGTCCTTACATGCTTCCATCCCCAGTCTATGAATTATACTATAATTTCAAATAATAAATAAATGCAAAAGATTCACATTAGCTCACCGCAATTTCGCCATGTTTGCATATTTGCCACCCACCTTGATTCTTAATCTTCCAGAAGAAATACAACACATGTAAGTAAACCTATTGTCTATTTCTTCATATGTTAGTCAGGTTCTGTGCTTGTCTTTTATTTCTGCGGGATTAATCTTATGTTTTGTGAAACGTTATTGATTACAATTTCGCCATGTCAAACAAATTACCGATATATATTTTTTTTTAAAAAAAAAAGAAAGAAAAGATAAAAAAAAAGTTTGTGTCAATTTTTAATTTGATTTTGAGCGTCAAATAATAGTTTTGCCTTAGAACGGCTCCAAATATTTTTCTGTTGATATTATTCATGTGAAAATGTATCCTAATTTCATTAATCTTTTGTCAGCTCATTTTGCTACAAGTAAACATGTTGACCTAACTACAATTCTTGGAGTAGAGTAATTGAAGACCACAGGAAAAGAACGTACTTTGTCCATTTTTTGGTGAAATTGAGATAATTGGACCATTTGTTTGCTCTTTGAGAGAAGCCTTTCTAACAAGCTATCATGCGTGAATTGAATATGTATATACAGATATTTTTTTGTGGTTTACAAAAAATTGTGAGAATAGGGCCCAAACGAAACGTTATTTCTCCTCAACGAAAGTTTGCTTAAACGAATGAAGTTCGCTGAAGAAAAATGTATTTAAATGAATTAAATTTACGAGCACTGAAAAAGAAAAGTATTACAATCCCGAGTAGGACTAGAGCTGAGATCCCAGTATCTTGGAGTGTGACACGCTACCTATATTGTCACGGTGTCGCACACTTCCTCACTGATCCGTTTCGTTGTAATTCTATAAAAGTCAAGATTAAAAGTTTAATAGCTATACAGTGAAACATCGATAATTCGAATCTGAAGGAGTGAAGGAGAAAAGACAAAATCCAAGTTATCGAATATTTCGACTTGGCGAGGTTTGACTTATTGAGAGAAATAATATAAAGTTTCGAGAGGGTTGGAACTGACTGACCGCTTCATTTCTAAAGTTACGGAACTACATTTTCGCTTTCCCATCATATGAAACACTTCATTGTTTGCTGATCACAGTGTAACAGACACTCTCTGAGACAGCACTGGCATGGACGTGATCATCTAACGCGTAATTTCTTTCGGCTCAGATCGTTCAACTCCCCAAACTTCGACTTAGACAAAGATTTACCTCAATGAAACTTCGACTTATTATAGAGGTTCTCAAGCAGGGAATTTCGAGTTATTGAGGTTGAACGGCACGTCCAGAAAACAACTAAAATTCGAATTATCGAGATTTTCATTTCATAAGTTTGACTTATAGATGTAAATTAACACGGGGTGGAATACGGAAGATGAAGGGGAATAAATAAAATTCGAGATATCAAGGAATTCGAGTTATCGAAGTTCGACTTACCGAGGTTCCACTGTATTAATATTATAAAATGAAATGTTATTGTTTGTCAATTACATAATTTAGAACATTAGCTAACAATTCTGGACGATTTTATTATGGAGACGCTTTATTTACTCGCGGAGTCAAGAGCAGGGATGCTTTCTATTGTATTACGCTGCCAGCAGCCAAGGGACGTCTGGTATTGCTTGTCCGTGATTGCACACCGGTTCTCCTACACCGTGGCAACTTTAGTTCTGAATATTGCATGTGCTTGTCACAAATGAATGAGTAAAATAGAAATAAATGAATTTGGAACAAACTTGGTTTGGAACATACAAGAATGGAACATAGTAAACAAAGCCGATTCTGAGTTTTAGAACGTAGGTTTGTTGCCCTGATTATTGACGTAGAAAACAAAGAAACGCTTTATTGTTTATTATAGAACAATAATATTCTGTGCAGTGATGATGAAGGAAATTTTAAGTACTAAAGTTTTCTTGTATGAATAAAACTCAAACTTCAGCCAACAGACGTTGTGGTTTGGTAAGGCGTCGAACTACCAACTAACTGACCCGCGTTAAAGTCTTCCTCAATACCATCTTACATTTTTCTTCACTGGTGCTAATCAAATTCGTTTAGATAAACCTTTGTCTAAAATATATAAAACTTTGTTTGGGCCCTGTTTGACTATTTTTGTTTGTTTGTTAACTACTAGCAAACAAGGATTTTTCTCTGTGTAGTCTGTCTATTACAAGCAAAACTTTCTCGGAACGGGCGTAAGCCAAAGTGCTGTTACCGCCCATAAAATCCATTTTATCTTATCTTACAAGCAAATCTTTATTTGATATGCAGTATATACGCAATGCTAATTATGGACTTTTAAAACTATCTCCCGTAAAATCAAGAAAATGGAAGCACGTTTTATTATTTTCTATAGTGGTGTTAAATTTTTCCATGGGATGAATTAATTACAAAAGACATGTCAATTGTAAAGTAAACAAATATTTTCAAAATAAACAGACGCAATTGGGAGCATAATTTTGCCATTTGGAAGGTTTTTGTTTTCTTTTTTCTGCACTGTTGATAGTCACCTTAGAATCTTCATACCATATGTTTTAAACAAATAAATGATCAGACTATAACGTACCAGTGTGTGTAATTTTGTGGCAAACGTTATTAGCAAATATTTTAGAAGAATGTTATTAGCATGGCGAAATTCCCGTCATCACGTACGTGATTTATTTCTAGTATGATGGGGGATGAGGGGGAAAAATGGAAAGGGAGCATTACTTTCAAGGTATGAATAACTCTCGGGAAGGGCGTAGGGTATAGTGCTGTTACTGCCCATATAATTCATTTTATCTTATCGTATATGAATAACTTCCAGTAATCCCTTGTTAGTGAATCTTCTCTTAGAAACACATCTGATGATTTCAATGTACTTGGCACAAGGAAAAATATGACACGCTTTTAATGTGTTATACCATTAATATGCTGCAAGATGAAAAGAACACACACACACAAATAGAACTACGTATATGTTTATCAGTTTTCATCGAATAGCTTCATTATAAAGTAATTACAGAAAAATATCTTCTTACTAAATAAAGTTACACTTCCTTCAGATCCTTTAAAATTGTACGAACAAATGTTATAACTGAAGTACTATGTATATCTGCATACTTTCATGTACTGTACTTAACTGCACAAAATGGTTATTGAAAAAGATCATTTAAAATATAACAGAAAGTAATGAGGTAGGCAGTTAAGTCGTGCAAGGAATTTTGAAAAAATACCAAGTTCAAGTTCAACCGTTATATAACACGAAATATGTTACACAAAATATATCTGACACGAAATATAAGTAACACAAAATATGACAGGAAATATACGAAATGAAATATAATGTGACACAATATATATATCAAAATATATGTGAAAAAATATGTGACACAAAGTAGTATATCTGTGACACGAAATATGTGACTCAAAAATAGTATGGTGACACGAAACATGATGAAATATATGTGACACTAAACATATGTAACAGAAAATACTCATTATTTTGTGCAAAGACACATTAGAATCGAATGTGTATTTATAATATGTACAAAATATAATACGTTCCAAATAGCTTTTAGATCTAACTAAAATATTACAACCTCTACTTAAAGTAATGTGTCTTTAACAAATCGTTCGGTGTAAAATAGGAGTATTAATTTTACGGAGTAGTTTGAAGCGTTAGTTTATTTGACGTAAACCCAGTGTTCGTAATATTTTCTATCACGTTTACTATCAAGACATTCATAATTATTTTTATCCACAAAAAATATTCCGGTTTCTTCAATTTCAAGTGTTAACAAGACTTGTTTAAAACAATACGGTATAGGTTGAGTGTGCAATGCTTATTACCGAATTATAAATATTTCAATTTGGCTTTTTATGAATGAAATTTCAATAACATCGGAGCATTCACACCAACAACAGGGGGACGGCTGAGTACCAACTGTTCTCAGCAACTGCCATGTGGTTTTCTAAACCACGTGGTGCCTGTATGTGTGTATATGTATCGAGTACTTGTATGTGAACTCGGAGCGGTGGGACGGGGTGATGAAGGTGGCGGGTGGAAGGGGGACAGAGCAGTTGATCCGTGTCTGCGCCCCGCCTTTCGTCGCTGACCTCTAACCGTCGGCCAGCCATGGTCAGATCCAGTCGTAAGATAACACAGAAGTCACAAACCATGAGACAGCAGGTAGGTGGAGCTACAATACAGGTAGTGCCCACTGAGAATAGTACGTAGGCGGGGTTAGAAAGAATACACCTGACATTTCCACGATCGACAATCACACCATAAACCATTGCAAATCTTTTATTTGATACCATGCGAACTGTCACTCGCTTCCTTTCGTGTTCCAAGTCTCCAACATTATATGGTCACCTTGCTTTCTTTTTTCTCTTCGTTTCATTTCATTTTTTTAAAACCTGTATTGGGTTTACAGAAGTCACGAGATATTGAAGCGGACACTGCATATAACAGCAATAAATCGAGGGAAATTTTGACAAGCACGAAGTTTTTTTTTTTTTTTTCTATTTCATTTTATTTATTTGCTATGTCAACTTCCAACGTGAATTGATTTCTAAAAGTTCAGAAGATCTATCATCATACCTCCCGTAAGATGTTATACTACGTTAATACGAGGAAAGTTCCAAAAGTCCGTGCACTTTTAGAAGAAGAAAAGTAGTAACGTAACATCCTGTTTTTCGGAAATCCTGTTTATTGTCTACTTCTCAACATAATCACTATACTTATTAGAACATTTTTTGCAGTTTGCAGATCCACTTTCAAAAACACCACAAGGATTCAGTTTTGCAGGTCCTTAATGCACTGTTGTGGTCACGTGCTGACGAATTTCATAACATTTCCCATGCATACTTGCTTTGATTTCGGGTGAAAAACCAAAATCACAAGGCGCTAGACCGGGTGAATAAGGTGGAACCAGCACGAGGTTGATCTTTGATACTCGATTGACGTCCATGCTTTGGTTTGGCCTGCGCACAGGGGCATTTTCGTGGTGGAGGAGCTAGTCTTTCAACTTGCCAGTGGGATAGTTCCTGATGAGATTATTTAACACCTCAGGTAAACATTTTATGCACATACTTTACTTCACTGTTTCTCCTTCCTCGAGTGGGATTGATGCCACGATATCCTCCTGAGACTTCTAATATTGAGCGATTCCACGC
Organism: Lepisma saccharinum; assembly: GCA_022664845.1. NCBI lineage: Eukaryota > Metazoa > Arthropoda > Insecta > Zygentoma > Lepismatidae > Lepisma > Lepisma saccharinum. The sequence continues at coordinate 1,174 of JAGDQP010051742.1, read as the reverse complement.
GCGTCACGCACTGACATTTAGAATACACTTTTCGACTTAAATTGCCTTATAACTTTGCAACAAAGGAGATTTCAGCACACCGTTGGATAGAGGAGACATTGAAGAATACATTCCCGGTGAAAGAACACGTAATCAATAAGAATACTAGACTATATATTTAATGTTAAGTTGTCGTCACGCACTGACATGTTTGCAACTCGCACTTACACTCTGATATGCATTCCCCCAAAGATATGGACACCCTCAAAAATTCAAAATACCACATTCAAGATGAATGTGTTAAGTTTAATTTCCATTTTAAAAAAAAAACAGAATATATTAATATAATAAGCGTATAGAAGGAAAAAAACAGCGTTACGCACTTACATCTTTTCGTCACGCACTAACATCAGTGAATTATTAGATGAATTTACCTTGTAAGTATTGCTTTATTATTGTATGTTCTGATAGAAATAAACTAACTGACTCAATTACAGTTCCTAGATTAAATATCACTATAAAATATAATGCGTGGCCAAAATTTTTGTCCCAAAAGTTAAAAATTTTAAATCAATATTAGAGCGATTCTACGAATAAGTGAAGCCCTGTAGTAAAAAGTCAAACATACAGTGAACATTTCGTGGGATTCTGCCAGGATTTTCAGTTTGGGGTGTAGAGCAAAAAATGGAGGGTGTAAGTCAATTTTGCACAGTTTCTATCGTTTTCTACCATATTTTTTTAAAGCTGAGGGTGCTTTCGAGAATTTAGGGGTGACCTTTCCCACATGGGAGTCTGGGAGAATCACGCACCCACACCCAAATATCGAACTGGATGCGGCAAATGAAGATAAGGAAGGGACGTTGTACATTTTTGGCTACTTCGAAGGGTCGCCAAAATCGGGTATTGCTCCCCTTGCAAAAATACAAGCTGCAGCCCTGGGTATACGATGTGTGTTTACTAAAAATACTTTAACAAGTCTTAGTACAAATTCACAGTGAGCTTCTGTTGTTGGATTATTTAAAAAGTTAAAAAAAACTAAGATTTTACTAATTCTAATTCTGAGTTATAGAACTAACAATGTTGGAATGCAAAATATATACATATTAAGTTTTTTCTTCTTTTATATATTGACATAAAAGAATGACCTTTTTCTGTCTAGTCTTATTTACGGCCTGGCAAGTATTATAATTTAAAC
>JAGDQP010051741.1:0-13948 GCA_022664845.1 Lepisma saccharinum | reverse complement strand
TTGATCATCATCCTTTGTAGATTGTACTTATAAGTACGTAACAGTAATGCATCATTAGGTCTTCCGGTTACCTCGCATTTGGTTCTGGGTTGTGTATTGCATGTTGAGTAAATGTTTCTTTCTGGATCTATTGATCCGTTGTTTAGTTGCTAATGCATGTCCGAAATCGAATATGTGGGAGATGGAAACCTTGGCCTCAATAGGAAGACCAAATTAACTTTACGCTCTGACTGTTGAAGTCAGCAGCAACGCAAAGAGAGGATGGTAATTTCGGGCAAATAATGAAGTACATTGATGATCTTGAAGACTCGAGCCTGAGCTCCGTCGATCGTGGACTGCTCATCAGAATTACAAGATTATTAATGGCGTGCTGCTACGGAAGGACTTCCATCGACCAGAACAACTGCCTGTCGTTGTACCTTAAAGCTTTGGTCAAAATATCATCCGATTAGCACACGATGAGTGTAGACATTTTCAAAAGAACAAAACATTATCTTTCACCAGAGAAAATTTCATCTTTAAAAGAATTGACAAGGACGTCTCGGATTATATTAGAAATTGTTTGGTGTATATGACGACGAAGTTGGACTCTGAGCCGCCAGTACAACTCATGAAGATCATTCCAGCTAATCGCCCACGCGCTTTACTTTCAATCGGCTTTGCTAGGCAAGCTCCTAACAGCGGCAAGGATTTTCGTACCTCTGTACATATCTGGACGTATACACCAGGTTTATCGTCGCTTACCCCATAAGGAATGCTACCAGTAATCCCGTAATTAAGTGCTTGGATACTTACATCCTGCACCTTTTTCTCCCAGTTGCCATATTATCTGACAACTGTCCCTGCTTCGTGTCGCAGAAAATTTCGGGATTGGGCCGCACAGAAGAACATCAAGCTGAACCACACTACACCCTATCATCCAGCTTTTTCGCCAGTAAAAACAGCCCACAAAGAATTTGCACATCGTTGAAGAATATTCTGCAAAGATTACTATTTTGATTGGCCAAAATACGTAGCTGAGATCACCTTACTTCTAAATTATTCCCTCACTGAATCTTTGGCAACATAGTCAGCATCATTGGTGTTAACATCGATGTAACTACTACAGTTCTGGAACATCACGGCATCCAAACGCAGGAGGATGTCACCGAAGCAGACGGAATCGACTGGTCAGGAAAATTAGTCATGACAGGAAAGAATACCCATGAGGAATTAGGCACTGAACCAAGGACAACATTCCAGGCGGATGATCAAACCAGACGACCTAGTGTTCCTGCGACAACACAGGACAAGAAGCTTAGTCGACAAAACGATCATAAAATGGTTCGAACTATACAGAGGTACGTACGTCTGTCTGTTAGTAATCAACGATAATGTGGTCAAACTACTGGATCCAATCTCCGGAGAAACTATAGGATTACAGTCTGTCCAACGATGTGAGATTTGGAAACTGACTCCTAAGACAAGAAAAGTATGGATAGATATGGCCAGGAAGTAAACTCACCTGATACATCCAGCGATTCCAACAATCGAAAGCCTGATGAAGTAACAGTGCACTACTTCTAGAGAGAGACTTATGACTCGACGAGGACTGATGAAGCAATGAAAAGGAACAATGAGTTATGGGAAGGACTCATTAATGCAAATTGTCAAAAGGCGAATGACCCTTACCTGAAGAAACGTATAGAAATGCAGTGGGTAAACCCCATCATGATTAAAATCTTGTTTTGTAATTTCTGAAATCCAGAATGAATTATTTTAGATAAGTACGATATAAATGTAAATATGAAAAATACATGAAACATTCCATGTAATTCAATATAGTACTGATAAGTACAAATGTTTAATGCAAAGATATAATATAGCAATGCTGTAGATAATACTTGAATAAGAAAAAAATAATCACAATCCTTGACTTCAAAAGCACATAGTCATAGTAGTAACAAGTAAATAATCATCCTACAGTTGAATAATTTCCCCATGTTCTATGTGTGCAAAACATGTGGTTATAATGAAAAGTATAATCCATTTTATTGATTTGTTAAATTATATAATCTTACCATGTTATTTTATTTGCGTATTTAAACCATTTATAAGTGATACTCAATTAAATGTAAGTGAAGAAAAGAAAGAAACTCTAAAGTAAAGAAAATTCAATAAAATTAATATTTATGCTAAACTCGATCTAGAAAAGCTTCATCAGGACATCACAAAGGGCCCTGATTCTTATGTAACCTATATGTAATTTTATATTTAGTGAAGAATTTGCAATGTTTATCTTATTATAGAGTATGTTTATAGCTGTGTATTTATCCACATAAAATGTAGTAAAAGTGTATGTAACATGTACAGTATCTTATTTAACATATAGTTTGCTCCATTTCAATAAGATAATTAGGGCGCGTAATATAAAAATGTAAAATTTTCACAAAATGGTGGGTGTATCTATGTGACGTCCCGTGTTATCAAAATTCTGAGATAGCAATCTTTTCCAGGGTTTCATTCTGTTCCACTTTTCTAGTACAGCTTTTTTTTAAAACAATTCATAATTGTGTCCTGGAAGGCTTCTGGCTCGTTTAATTGTGCCTGCGCAACCTGCTTTTCCCCAATTTCGACATGCTAGACACGCATCTGCAGTCATTTTATGTGTACAAAACTGTACATCATGTCTAAATAGGGAAATGTTTTTCTGAAATTCGTTAATTCTTAACATGGGATTATATACGAATAAGATATATTATGCATTAAGTTCAGAAATGATGGTCAGAAATGTAATTACTTGGATATATGATGGTGGGAAACTATATTAGGTGATACGATGTGCATTGTTCGATTCGAATTTCAAGCTTCGGTTGTCATGCTGACCACGTTTATGGTTTCCTCGTGAATTACAACACGGGATATCCAAATGTGCTGATTTGACTAAGATGGCCGTGTCCGGAATGTATATCACATGATACGTTATAAATAAATTGATTCCTATGTCAGGCTGCGTCTGTTTTCCCTAAGCAAATCATTGTTTTTTTCCATGTCGATAGCACAATTACAACGCGAGATATTTGTCACGCTGCTTAAGAGAGTGGTTTGGCTTATAAAAAGAAAGTAATTAAATATGAAACTGCCAAGTCCCACCTTCGAACCGAAGAATGTATGAATATATATATAGTAACAGTTACCGCGGAATCTCGTTACCTCCAACCTGTTACAAGGTATTAAGTATTATTCTGTTAACACGCCTAAGTGTATACGTAGATGAAATAATTGGAGATCACCAATGTGGATTTAGAAGTAAGAGATCCACGTTGGACAAGATTTTCGCCTTGAGACAAATTTTGGAGAAGAATTGGAAACAGAATGAGACGGGTCACCAGCTATTCATTTATTTTAAGAAAGTATATGATTCTATCAAAAAGGAAAAGTTATACCGTATCCTAATACGGTTTGGAAATCCGAAAAAAATGGTTCAATTTGTGAAGATGTGTCCCAGCGACCCTATAAGCAGAATACGGGTAGGTAATAATATGTCAGATAGTTTCAAGATTCGCAACGAAATGAAACTAGGCAATGCCTTGTCACCACTACTATTTAGCTTTGTGTTAGAATATGTGATTTTAAAAATTAAAGGGACAAAAGGGACTATCATTGAATGGTTTGAATCAACTGTTTGTATACGCGGATGATGTAGATTTAATAGGGGACGATATAAATGAACTACAAAGCAACACTGATGTCTTATGTCTTAGTAGAAGCGTGCGATGAGATAGTTCTACAGGTAAACATAGATGAAACAAAATACAAGATAACAAACCGAAACACAGGGAATGAAGGAAATAAAAACATACGAATTAGGGATGATGTTATAGAGAAAGTAAACAAATTTAAATAGTTGTTAGCATATGTAACCCTCAAGAATGAGGCAATGGAGGAACTGTCTCCTAGTATCGGGCAACGCATGTTTCTATTCAGTCCGAAAACTTCTAACATCGCGATTAATATCAAGGAAATTGTAATGAAAAATATACAGAACGGTTATTCTGCCGGTAATACTTTACGGTTGCGAAAGTTGGAGTACGACCCTAGCAGATGAATTACGAGTGTTTGAAAATAAGGTTTTGAGAAAGATATACGGGCTGAAACGGGACGAGATGACTGCAGAGTGAAAGAGACTGCATAACGAAGAACTCAACGGACTATACAATTTACCAGATGTAAAAATAATGAAATCGCGACGACTAAGGTGAAGAGGATAAACGAGGAATATATTCTATCATATTTGGAAGGCCGGATGGGAGGAGATCATTGGGAAGACCGAGATGTCGTTGGGAAGAGAATATTAGAAATGATCTTTAAGAAGTAGGAGTTCGTGATGAAAATTGGCTTGATATTACCAAGGATAGAATCCAACGGGAAACGTTTGTTACTGAGACGATGAACTTGCGAGTTCCATAAGCCATAGAGTTAGTTAGTTTAATATATATAGATAGAAATACTCTGTGCTAACGTCAAGTAAAATACGAAAACGTTCTGCAACGGCATATATCAGAATCTACACTCTTGGAACCCTGAGGAACAGTTAACTGACAGAAATACACAGGTAGTTCGTTTGACCAGAGCTTTACTTTAATTTCATTCTATTACTTAAATTTGCTATTGGCTCATTAATTTTCTGACAAATATTTTCCTCAGAAATATCTTTAATAGATTTTCTCTAATTGACTAGGTTGGGAAAATCACACACAGCGAATCACATAATAACTCAGGTTAAATTATTAATTTCGATGCCATTTTTAATGCTCATATGTCAACCATCAAGGTTGCTAATGTAATAAATTTAGAGATTTCAAGGGTTTGGAAATTAACAACAGATAAGCCACTAGGGCGCAGATAAGAAAAAATAGGGGTTATGTAGAATAATGAAAACAATTGAGATTTTTTTCTTTAACCAGAGTGTAATGTACTATATATTATCTCTCCTATTATTGGCCAAACCAATTTTAAATTTTGCATCCTAGTCTAGTGCAGTGGGGCCTGTGCTTGAACAAATAACAACGTGGGGGACCACCTGAGTCTGGTCGAAGCTGTTACCTACGTGTTACGCCGCACATGTCAGTCATTGAAAACACGTTTTGAGAAAATGTTTACTTACTCGATTTGCACCTTCATCACTGTGGCTGTCCAAGTTGTCCTCGATGCAGGATCACAAAAGACAAAAAAAGGAAAAATTCTTATTAATGTGTACTTCCAGTAGTTGTTTGCCTACGACAATATTTAACAACTTTAGAATGTCCCAGTACTAGAGAAAAGCACCAAAGCTTGACACTCAAACACGGTGTATTAACAGAAAGAGGGCTTCTATTTTTTAAAGTTTATATATTTTTTAGTATCTGGGACACGGCCCTATAATAACTTGCCGTAAGGGCTAAATCGAAAGTTTATGTTACTATATTTAAGCTGTACTTATTATTTTGTTTTGACCACTGTAGGTCAGCGTAACGGGATTAAGACTTGCAGCACACGTATTTATTTTATACTTAAAATTAAATTCTTCATCCCTTTTTTCTTTCTTCTTTTTGGTTTATTGATAGATATGACACTAATTAGCTGACTTCTCCAGCTAACAACTTGCATCCGCCGTATAAGACAGATGAATAAATACGAAATAAATCAAGAACAAATTATTTCCAACCGATACACTAGCTTGTGACCTGACCTATCCTTACTTGAAGTCGACTGCACTCAGAATGTTGCAGTCTGCATGCTTGGTGCGTTCGCTGTAAAGGCTTCCATTATTTATTGTTTCAAATCTTTGAATCTAACTTTACTGCTTCTGAAGATAATGTAATATTTAGACGGAGATTTGTAATACATTGTCACGTTACTTCCTAATTAAGAAAGCTTATGTTGGGAAGTAACTGAGTATTTTACTTTTTAGAAGAAATGATCGCCAAATGACAGCTTGTGTTGGGAGATCGGCCGCTTGTACTCTGAGTTGCTCTTGATTAAGATTCTCTTATACACATAAGTTACTCACTCACACATATATCAATAAAATGGTATGGCTATAATCGTCGAGCAGTGCTCACAAATCTTGTATTATTAATGTCTCAAGCCGCGAAATTATTTATAGCTTGTAATTATTTAATATCAAAACAAAGCAAAGCTGATAACGGCAAATGGCGGTTTTGAAACTGCACAATTAACAGCTATTTATAGTTAAGCGCCAGTGACGGACGAATCCGCTTAACTTTCTCATGAGTCTGGTCCTTTGCAAGTTCCCTATATCAATTAGTACCAGTAATGGTCTGGGCCACAGAACTCTCTCATGAGCCTGGATTTTCGGGATCTTGAAAAATTATCATTCAAAACTTTCAGCCAAAGGTTTAGAATAAGTGAAGCTGATATCAATATGTTATTAACATCAACAAAATTAAAGAAAAGAAAACCAATATAATATTAATTTTTTTTGCTTTCCTACTTTTAAAATACTTAAATTGCCTCCGTGAAGGACTTTTCTCACCACTCCCCTCTCTCATCTCTCGCCGTCGAGTTGCTGCGGTGATGAATGTCAGATAATGGTACACGAGGCGGCTGACATGTTTATATAGGGACTACTGCCAACCCAAAGACAAAGCAGATGATTTCGCTAAAATTGGAATGGGTTCGAAATCTCTGAACAAACGAAATTTTTCCCAGAAAAAAAAAAAAAACAGGCACACTAATAGCAGAATCACCCACCTTGTCCTGCAGCTTCTGTGACGTTTGTACCTCATTGTTTCTGATCGTTTTCTGCAGTATTGTCATTTTTTTCATAGAGTAAATAATCATATAGGCTTATACCGCCTACGAATTACTGAGTTGTTACTTAAGAGTCCGTGATTTTGAACCCTGCCCGTATGTGGTTCTAGGGGCTACTTTCAGTCACTAGTTCTTTCTAGTAGTAACCACCAGAGCAACCTAACGGTAGAGTTCGAAATCACGTGCTCTTTAGCAAAAAACTCATTAATTTTAGTGTACACTAAATAGGTATGCGGTATAAGTATACCAATTATTATTTAGTCTAAGATTTTACTGTTTTTAGCGTGAACTGCTGTTCATCTAGAACGAAGGAGAGTCAAAATCGGAGATGATGTTCAAAATAATTAAGTTCGATTGCCCACACTGTTCAAATTATGGAATGGGATCCTATTTAGTGTTAGTTGTACTGTCTCATTAACTAATAATGTATATTAAAATCACGTTTGAAGCAGGTATTTGAGTGTGAAGAACTCTGTAAGTTTATTTTAAATAAATAAATGTTTATGCAATTTGCAACTCCTTATATAGCTTGCGAAATATAATTCGACTTTTTGCTGAGTAAACCTTATTATATGTGTGGCACAGAATAATTTATCTCAACCATTTTCACCAATCCTCTATAACCTGTTAATACATGAATCAACGTGTGTTAAGCTGCTATTGCGGAACGTAATGTGTGATGCAATGGGTACAGTCTTACTGGCTTCGTTTCCCACTAAGCCAAAATTCTTTCTTATAACATAATGGCTGCAACCATTCACAGAAGACAGAGATTCGTCTTCGGTTGGAGAGCCACGATAGAAGATGTACCGGTATCATCGGCGAGAAACAGAGAGTAAACAGTGCGTGTGTGTATGTTATTTAGCATAACGGAATATCAGTGTAGTTTTTCATGTTTTCATTGGTCTTTCTCGCAACATATCTTTCTAAATTTTTTCATGTCTTCGTTTTTGCTATTGTCTTTTCCTGCTTAACCTTTTTCTCTTACTCAATCCTTGTGCCCCTAACGCACTTTTTGCCTGTGTGTGTTAATTCTACCTCTGCAATTATAAATACAGTGAAACCTCTCTAAAGCGGACAGCCACGGGGAATCGAAAATTGTGTCCGCCTTGCAGAGGTTTCAATATTTTCGTACATAAATTAGTGAGCAATGTCATATACAAACAAAGAGTATACACTGGTGGATGAAGCAATTATACTGTATTAATATAAGTAAAATCTTTACCCTCCTCCGTCTAAGCTGAACTTTATGTTCAGAACACAACTTAGAAATAACATTATATATTTTTTGCACTTTTCGATAATCACTACATATTACATCTTCCGTATGTTTGTGACTTTTCATGGAGAAAGTAAGAGAGAAAGAGAGAGAAGTAGAAATGCTCCAAAAATTGAGAAATTGGTTGTTTTGTGCAATTTTTCACTTCACACGGTTTCTTCTCTTCCATTTTCTCTTCGATGTCTTGCGCCGCTCTTTTCCCGTTCAAGCATATTGTTTAGCCGGAAGTGCACGAAAAAATGTCCAGTTCCATCAGCGTTGAAAATGTTTTTCATACTGTAATTACGAACTGTCAAACGCAATTTGTTCAACCATTCTACCTTCGGCAAATTGACAATCCGCCGTTTATCCTAAAATCACTATGAAAGTGTTCGTTGTAGGGAGGTAAATATTACCTATAAATGACAGAAAACACTGTCCATGTCCGCAATACAGAGTGTCCGCTTTAGAGAGGTTTGTCAATACGTTTCTTCTTATAGCGGTGGTCGGGGATTACAAAATATGTCCGTTACGGGAACTGTCCGCTTTATAGAGGTGTCCGTTACTAGAGGTTTCACTGTACTAGTTAATTAGTGTTAAAACTATTAGAACATTATATTTGTAATAACAAACTCACAGTGACATGTTCCAAGCAGATAGATTTTTGTGTTCGGAACAGATAAGTAATTAAAATCCGTGAATCACTATGTTCGCTAATATAATATTCTCCAACGTCTTCAATGAAATACCTTAGTTTCGTAACGTAATATTATTTATTCAATCAGGCAATGGTTTCCAGTGACGTCACCATACAAAGTGGTATATGAATTAAATTTTGTTCACTATCGTTGCGAATCCGTCTGCGGCTTTTGCACTTGCTTACAACCACGAAGCTTATATGCCAAAGTGTGAACAGAAACACAGCTAATTAAATTCTATTTGTTTTTAAAATATTATAATACAATTACATTTACATTCCAAATTTAAAAGAAAATCTATGAATAAAATGCTTTTGTTAATACTTGTGATTCAAACACTTTAAGTGATAATTTGAGGCCATTATTTGAGAAATAGTTCAACTTATCGACGTGTTCTTTTAAATTAATTACCATTTGCCAACGAAGTAATACTAATATTATCATTGAGATATATTTACGTACCTGATTTTCGTCAGTTCAAACGTATGTTCTTTTACTTGAAAATATGTCGGACCTCGGGATGTCCGAGAAGCAAGTTTGATTGTTTTCTTAAGATGTGGTCACAGGTTAGATCCCCGTCTGGTACATTGAACGGAGTAATTAGAAGCCTACTTTAACGAAAATAATAGACTTCCGTCCATAGAATCTCATCAGCTTTTATTTTAATAACAATCCAATCACTATCTTTACCTTAGTATGTTTGATTGTCTCGTAAATATACAGATATATTACAACGTGCATAATTAATGGAACGGCTCCCTACTCATAGCCATCCACTAAATATATCTTTTTCAGATCGTACTCCCCGAGTTAACTGTAATTTATTGCATTTGGAAACAAGGCTAGAAACCCCATACGTAGATATCATTAACATAATATTTTTTAACTAGATTTGTTCAATATTTCAACTCGAATGGCAATATTAATGTAAGTAATTGGCCCTATGTTTTCCAGTCCATTGAATACATTAAGGCCCAGTCAAAATTATGTAGTTCTAATTAACATTTTTGAAAGACACTAAAGTCTGCGAAACTCCTGTTTTCTTGTAAGCCATTTCGTTAAATGATCTTTTATTATCTTATTTGAATTCCGGAGTTTTGAAAGTGACCAGCAACTTTGGACGGAAATTAGAAGAGAAAACTAATGGATCTGAGGACCATCAATGTGTGCATGTGGATTGCTCGCTAAATATAAATCATTGCTATTTTCTATTCAATTTTTACAACATTTTTAGTTTGGAGTTTGGTTCCCTCATTTACTCTTCTACGTTTTTCCCTTTCTATCTGTTCTTCTAACTCTCCTCCTATGATTTCCCTTTCATCAATATGTTGGTGTGAAAATCTTCGTTTTACGTTACTAAATAAGCAACAGTGACTAGTTGCGTTCCTATTTTTTCATCTGGTTTTATATCCTAAAGCATCTGTTTTATACCCCCCTAAACACTTCTTTACTATGTTGATTGGAACATCATTGGAACTAGTTAAATAAAAATTGAATAGAAACTACTCATAAATATAACACAAATAGAGGTTTGAAGATGTAAATGCAAATTATTTGATTAAGATATTATGACACTACTACTGTTTGATTATCATTTTTCTTTTTGTTTACCTATTCAGTCAGGCATATCTAAAGAAATAGTAAATTGTCCGCTATATACTTTTACACGGAAGCGAATTGCAGTTGGAGGAAGAATAAACACCTTGCCAGAACAAACTGCATAGTACGTAGAACTGATTAGACTACTCCAACTGCTGAGTGTTGAGTATAATATTTTTCTTGGTGTGTATATGAACAGTTTTTGCTTTCAATAATGTGTGGTCAGGTTGAACTTTGCGAAAAGTTGCGGCAGTGGAGGAAGTTTGTTCGTCATCGACAACGAAAATCCAGCGTCGATTATCTACTTGTCCGTTTAACATAATCTGGCTTAAACTCTCGTTTACATGGAATAATTATCTTCTTCTTTTCATTCTTCTTCTTTATTACTATTCTTCTTAATTACCCGAAATCGATGAGCATTCACTACACATTACTGTTTTATTCCTAGAAGGACATTGCTAAGACATTACGTTCATCTTTACATTATTGTCGAAGTATTTTGCTGTCAACGAGTGAAATATGCATACGAATAAAACCGCTGTTCTTAGACAGATTTTTCTATGTTTTGTTTGTATTAAATTCACCCCGAGTGCGTGTTGCTTTTTCACAAAATTTTAGCGTTCGATTGCAAAGAAGTTTTTCTGTTTACTTTTGACACAGCAAATGAAAAAAAAAACTAAAAAGGATAAAAGATATGATCAGCCACAGTAGCACTGCAATCAAGTGATTAGGAATTTGATTTAAGTCTTAGTTTTGTTTGAGACTTTAAAATTAAGTCACATCAAATTCGTGTATTTTAGTCTCTGATTGGTGAAACAAATCCGCATATCGAACTGGTAGTACACAATGTCACATTTTAGAGAAAGCCTTTGTTTCATCGTCGCTGCAGAGGCATCGTAAAGGACTATCGGAAAATTATGCGGATGCTATCGGAACCATTAACCTGCAGTTTTACAGTTGACCGCTCAGCTTCTAGCCATGATAAGTTGAGGCCAAGTTATATTTTCGATTGTAAAATTGGTCCTCAATGTAAACTGAACATGACCACAGTAGAAGTCAACTAAATCTACTGAGCCAAATTTACTTTTGTCATTTTTCGCCAGAGGCAAGGTAAAATCGGAACTTGGTCAGTGTGTTATAATTACATATGTATTAATGTTTGTCAATGAGAGGCTAAATTGGAACGAAACTTAGAAATGTGTGTATTTGTAATATAAGCGCAACAAGGTCAGTTAAAATGAATGTGTGAAACGAAACCTGTATCTTAAACACTTCTTTACTGTTGGTTGGAACATCATGGAACTAGTTAAATTAGGTTACTGAGCTTATGAGTTTTCATCCATCAATGCATCATGATAAAGACCCCAAAAGAGCATTTAATAAAAAAAAATAATAAAATTCATGCATTTATGTTTATGTTTTTGTCATATCCTTACTAGCACCATATTCGGTAACAATAGCCGGAAACTTAGAATTAGCCGTCTGAAATATTCCAATGTTAATTGAAAAGGGAATTTCTATATTTTATTTACCACTTCCTAGTCTTATATTAAACGAGCAAGTAAGATGCTATCAGCGACTGAGATTTACCACTAGTGTCACATAAATACGATTCTGAGCTACGAACTGAACTGATCAAATCAGCACCCATTCGTAAGCCCTTTTACCCTTCAATAGTTGGACGGTATTGAAGTGGGATGCTTACGAATGGATGGTGGAATCAGACCCCGGAACTAGTTGGAAAATACATCCTTCACAGACGATTGTGATTAATTCCTGTGACGGTGTAGTTTTCATCTAGAGATTCTATGTTGGGTGCCGTCATCATGAACTAGAGTTATTAGTGGACATTGTAGCAACTGGCATGAGCCCGTCACACCCAACTAGATGACAATATACATGGAATAAAAGCTACTCATAAATACAACACAAATAGAGATTTGAAGATATCAATGCAAAGTATTTGATTAAGACATTGTGATACTACTAATGATAGTTTAAATTATGATAATTATTATTCACGTGCCGTAGAGGCAATAATTAAATACATGCATCCCAGAGGAATATCTTAGAACGATTAGGTTGCGTTGTGTTCACTGTTGCCATTCCTCAAGCAAATAAATAATTAGATGGGACCAAACATTTCCAATAATTTTATACATTATATTGCTAGATTTATTGTAGTCTTCTTTGGATTTGTATTAGTTACCAACACCTTTTCAACCACATTCTTTATTTCTCTTCGTAATATCCTTTTAATGCGTTTAAGCAAGTCTCTCTTCATGTGATCAATTATATTTCACCTATATTTGTATGCATAAAAGTTGGTCTAAAATGATTAAGATATGTAAGTGTCAATTCACATAGATGAAAATTTTAGCTAAAGAGAAAATATTTTGAAAACGTCATTGATGATCAAGGCAATTACAAGATATCTACTGATGAACAAGTCTTCAATCAAATATTCCATTCACTAATTAAGAAAAGACGTATTAATTTATGTTTAAAATAATTTGAGTTGTAATATTTCTCAGCCAATGGAATTATTTTATTTCTTTAGTTATTTATTATACTTAATATTCCAGGACCGTAGTGAAATGTAATAAATGCAATAATATATCAGCTACTTTACAAAGTTCGTGATAGAAACAGCAGTAGCTTAGGACATAAATACACAATATTGTACATTACAGGACACCAAAAATATATGATTTATTAACAGCCACTAAAACAAAATATACATTATTTCTTTTGTATTGAAAAATACATTCTAAACAAACTTAGCTTTCTAAGTAAAATATTGTTATTCATTATTTCAATTACAAATACTATACTTGAAGTACACAATCCAATAACCAACAAAATGAAAGCCCCTTGCACGTGTTGTACTCCTAAAGATACAGGCCCACTTAAAATGCTTTTTAAGGAGAAAAAATTGTTCATGTAAAAATAATTAAGTTTATTAATCATGCGACTCATCCAATCATTAATTATACCTGAACTAGTGAGTCGTGCAATAACCATATCAAAATGTATTTTATACGGGGAGTTTTTTTTGCAATCCTATTGAGGTATAGTAAATAGCAGCACACTCGCGCATTACAATAAGACTGTTTCTTCCATGCTCTCCTACGTTCTCTGTCTCTGTTATGTAATTATTATCAAGATTCTTTACCATGATAGCATAATTTGAATTCAATAATCTTAATTTTCTTTCTTCACTACTTTGTTCCTTTCGAAATCTCTTCCTAAATTCATTAAATCTCGGATCATTAGAAAATATGTCTTGCACATACGAGAAACGGGATCCATAATAACAATTGGAAGATACGAGATCTGCAATAGTGTCTATTGTTTCTCCATAGTTTGGAGCTGTGAAAACTGAAGTATAGCCAGAAGAATAAACAGTTGCCAAAATAAGACTCAAAATATACCACCAAGTAATAAGACACCTGAAAAACCCATATTTAACATAACTAGCTGATGGGCTCCCTAAAGTTATAGACCTAATAGTCTGTATGACACTGTAGTTGAAACTATGGTAAGGTGGCTTTTCTTTAGTAGGGGTAAAAATACTCTGTAAGCGAGAGAAAACGGC
>JAGDQP010051740.1:0-13948 GCA_022664845.1 Lepisma saccharinum | reverse complement strand
TGTATATTTAAAACAAGTCATCAATGGACATTAAATGTTGAATGAAAATCGAGAACATAAATAACAATGTTAATTCCTTTCTCTCAATGAACACTTATTTTCAATGAAACAAAGTAAAATATTAAATATGTGTAAGAATCAACAAAAAACAAAAAAACAAAACAAAAAAAACACACATTTGCAAAAACATAACACGGATATAGTCAAGCTGTGTTCATTCATATAATTTTTCACTTTTAGTTCTATTGTATTCAATTGACTCATGTCTTATGTTTAATTTCCTAAGCGAAGTTAAAACAATGCTAACATGCGACATTGTCACTATTTTTCATTGTTGTTGTTTTGTTTTTTTAAATTATTTTTGGGTGTTATTCTCATTTCTATATCGTATCACTCAAGAAAAGTCGAAATATAATGTAAGTAGGGGAAATTCGGGCAAAACGGGCAGATGCCACTTTATTTGACTGTAGTGTGTATAAGAAGCAACTACCCAGAATGATTTTCGGCTCAAATGAAACTCTCTTTCTTTTGTTACACAGGGGTATGGTTAAATATTTCTTTTCTCCTGGAAATTGCATTTCCAAAGAAGAAAAAGTAAGTTTTCCCCCGTTTTGTCCAGCCGGTATGATAAAATGAGGTAGTCATATTAAACAATAAAAAAAAAATCGTTACACATGGAAACAAATCATTAACGTAAACCATAATATAATCTGTTTCCGAGTGAGGTTATTCATTATGTAGCCTCCTCCATTCTCTGGTCATCTCGTCCCGTACATCTGTCTCAAAAACCTTTATTTTCGAACACACGTAATTTTACGTTCATCTGCTATAAAGAGTCGTACTCCAACCTTCGCAACCGTAAAGTATATTATCATTATTTTCGACCTCTAATAATACATTCTATCTTTTTTTTTACGACACGTACTCTTTTCATCCCTGATTTCTATGTAACTGTTTCATTTCATCCCGCGCCAACTGATTGGCATATTATCTACTATTCTGTATCTAGCACTTCCGCATTTAGTTTAGAAAAGGACGTATCTTTTATTATTATTATTCGTTATGCAGTCTATATGTTAATGTAAACACCAAACCAATCTATCTAAATTCTAAAGTTACTTCCGAATATCTTTTTTCACCTTCCGTTGGCAAATCAAACCCACCTGGCGTCCTTGTTTTCAAATAAGCTGGTTTTATTGTATTTTTCTAGAACATTTCAAGTTACAATTTGGCAATATTCCTTCTTTAGAGGTAATATTCAACTTGTTTTTCACTTTATAATAACAACTTGTTAGCCAATAGGCGACACTGTGTTAAGCGTTTGACACTTTATTACCTTGCTGAAGAACTAACTAGTAGCTCTCGTATTGTCGAGAAGAAAAATAACAGTTGTTTGGTATAAGAGCTCTTATATGAGGTGATAAACTGATGACCTTCACTAGAACAAATGGTAGTGAGAGTGCTTGTGATGGGAGAAAGAGATAAAGGTAGAATGATTTTCATGGTTTTGAATACAGTGAATGCCTCATTGCATTGATTATCAGTCCGCCAATCAACATTAAATGCACAGCATATGAAAACATCTTTGTCTTCTCGATCTTTTCCTCAGATTAAAATCTCATTTAACTGATGTGAAACGAAGCAAGATTTAACATGCATATACGTCCATCTATTGCAATGTCTAGTTCTTTTTTATTTTTATTATTTTTTCCTTTATTTTTCAGACTTGATTGTTTCAGCTATTATTTTTACTTGCTTGGTAGCTTTGTTTGCATTTAGAAGTTACCAGACGGTGCTGTGATAGTAATCTAAAATGACTGTCGATTTCACGGATTCTTCTCTTCGTTTCTTTATATCTTATTTGCTAGTCTTTGGTTTCGTTTACTACCCTCTTTCTTGTTTTCCAACTGTCACCTTTCATTCCGTCTTATTATAGCTTGTTTTTCTCACCTCTTCATTCTGAGTGTTGCGCTTTTTTTTCGTTGTGCTGTTCTTTGTGTTCGGTACTTGTTGAGGTTTTGTGCTCCTGTGAGTTGCGCTTATTTCACACGCACTTGTTCTTGTCTGTGCTTGTTGAGTTTTGCGCTCATTTGTCATGCACTTGTTTTTTATTTTTGCTATGGTCAGTCTGTGTTAGAGTTGTTGAGTTCCTTTCTTTTTCTTTGCGCGAGTACAAATTGCGCTTATTTGTCAAACGTTTCTTGATGTCATGGTTATCTGCGTTGTGTTCATGAATCTAAAGAGAACAGGCGCTAGTTTGGTGACTGAAAGGTGTGCTGGAAAGATGATACTTTGAAAAAAATCAGTTTGTGTTCGCCAAGAAATCTCAAGTTACTAATCCTTCACCACCCACAACAGCGTTCATTTTTTTTTACATTTTAAAGACTTGGGAATCTGTGAAGAAGGACGTATTTAAGCCAAAGACCCTTAAATTGAAAATTAGAGTGAGCAAATTCAGCAAAGACTAGTGAAGTAACATCTTACTATGTCTCAGGTACTCGATCACTTTTCTCTGAGCGTGGTAGATAGTTCTGTGTTCACCGATTTAGTAGTCATTGTCTTCACCAAGGCAGCACTAGAAAAACAATGGGCACGTTCTCAATTGAAGGGCTTGGTGGAAGAAGGGCCAATCCCGCTCCTCCATGAAAAATGAGTTTTGTGGCTGAAGTGTAAGCTAGTGTCATCTAGTGTTTACTCTTTGAACTAAATGCATTGTGGGATATGCCCAACACCTTGCAATAGGCATTATAAGAAGTGTTGGCGAGTGAACTGTTCAGCTTCTTGGTGGAAGAAGGGCTAATCCCTCAATGCCGTCTTAGCTCACAGTAGATTAGATTTCGTTAGGTTACATCAGTTTAGGATAAGTTAGGTTTGTATTTATAGCAGGAAGTCATGTACTATAGTCTTGGTGTCGTGTCAATGCAGATCGAGGAGAAGATCGAAGAAAACACAAACGCGATAAGTCGGTTGTGAGGGATGCTCTCACAAACAGAATAAGCCTATCACTATCACGGCTCGGATTCACACTGCATACATGACACAAGCTGATAACATTACTGACCACGCACAGCATTCCAGTCTCCAGCTAGGCGGTAGCACAAGTCAATGGACAAAGTTTTCAAAATACAGAAATGAAATAAAATCAAAAGATGGTGGGTTAAACGTAACATTGTGAGGGTATGATGTCAATTTCTGTTGTCAATTTTTTATTGTCCATTTGCAGGTATATTTGCAATAGTGTTCTGTATCTACTCCTACAAAATCAAATACCTACGTTACTTAGATTTTTTCTACATCACAGATACTTTAACTGCATTTCTCTCCAAATCACAAACTTGTGGGATAGGCCCTTCTTCCACTGACCCCTTCAATTGTTCAAAAGAAAATAGTCACTCCTTTGTTCCCCACAATTTTTTTCATCCTCACTTGCTTTTGAGGATGTTTATTTGGGAAGATCGAGATCAATGATGAGAAACACTGTATCTGTAAGTGTAGGATAATTACTTTTTACAATATCGGCAACACGTTAAAGATCATCGTTATTAAATCGTACTGTTGCCTACTTTCCACTCTTTACCCAAACTCTGCGGTATACTGGAGATGATCCCTGATTTAGGATTGAACACTGGAGAGGCATGCTCAAGAACTACTCACGGCAGCTACAGATTTTCTAAGCTATTTCTCCATCCCCAGCGAGCCACTCTCCTTTCATTTAGTATTAAACTGGAGACCGTGACCGCTACATTCCCCATCTTAATCCCAGAAGATTAATGTGTAGAGGGACATCATCTCTCAGACTTTAATGTGTTTATGCTATAGTTTAGTTCATCACTTTAAAATTAAATTAATAATTAATCGATATCGTCTGCACTTAACGAGGTTGTGAAGCAATATCTTAAGGAAATTTTCTTTTCCTTGTCGATATTTTGTGCAAGAGAGTTAAAACTCGACAAATTAGACCCCTTATAAAAAGCCTTGGATTATCCTTGATTAACTGCTCCTGTGAGATACTTTCCTACCACGATCGGTGTCACTTTGGTCGATAATACTTTTCTTCCTAAAAAAAAGAACTGGTGAAAGAATAAAATAGTACTTGAAAAGTCCTTGAATCGATCCCAACGGTCAGCTATTCTGACAGGTATTTCCAGGTTTTATTTTTCACAGTCGCACCCCGGGGTAACGCAGGGATGGTACCTTCAAACTAGGTTCTGGCTGATTCATTTCCACATACTCTCCCCATCTTCTTTTCCTGCCTTTATCAAATTCATCAGAATCTCTAGACTGGATGTGTGCAAATTTGACATGTGCATACCATGTTTATACACGATAATATGTCGTTAAAGGAAGAGGGAGTTGTAATGTACTACTGTGAATAACAAATCTACCATTGAAGACGTGTGACTGTAGCGCCATGATTGATCCTACCTATATCGAAACCCACGAATCGCTACTGTTATCTTTACTTAGCTACAGTTTTTGAAACAAAATGACGCGATTGAAAGAAGCGTAAATTTCTCCAAACAAAAGAACAAATAACAAGCTTACTTATCGTCCTCTCTAACGCAAAGAATGTAAATCAATTCCTGAGTTTACATTCATTATGCTGACGCCAAAAAAAGAGGAAGAAGAAGGCTGTCGCGCAAAGTAATAATAAACTCGTATATGAACTGTCAAGACTAAGGAATCTGCAAAATATGATATCATATTTTCTGGGCATCTCAGCAATATAATCACGACAGTTCTTTTCTTCTCAAATAATGCACTGACTCTGCTGTTATTTTGTTTCCATTTTCCGGGAATTCACAGTCTACAGGATACGCTGAGCTGTTTGATCACAATAGTCTCAGATATCGACTTCTTTTATGAGTTGCAGTGTCCTCTATTTATTTCACCCATAAATAGTACTTTCGTTGTTTGTTCATTGGTTTAACTTAGTTTCTAAATCATATTGATAGATTTAGAATCTACGTACATCTACGATGAAAGCCCAGCTGAATCACATTTTTAAGCGACCACAGCGTCAAGAGAAAGGTAGGATAGAAGTGACGGTCAGGGCTTTTAATTTTGTTTTCATCCCGATTACCGATATTCCTATAGTGAGACTGAGAAAAAATATCGGGAGAAAAACTCAGTAAAGATATGAGTACGGTTTGAATCAGCTCCACATCGCCAGTAATAATCAGTAATCAATTGCTTGCACCATGGCGCTCGGTACTTCCCCATAGATCTTATAAACTTACATCCAATGGTGAAGGTATGAAGTCCCCTGTCTGGCTCGGGAGCTTCTATCACCATCAGCTCTTTTCTTCCTCAGCTGCTGCATGATGTGTTCTCATTCTCACACGGTTGAGTAATGGCACTTCATCCCATATTGGGTTCCGAGCACTTATGGTGTAACATGATGGTGTTGGCATGAACTGAGAGGAACCAGAGATAAATCAGTAAGGATGGCCGGTCAGAGATACAGATATAAACCTGCATCACCTTCTCAGGGTTGATCTGCAGGTTTCGACTATCGCGACTAGACCACTGATGGGTTGTGTAACGGAAGTTTAAAGAAAAGAAAAATAGATTGGTGTGTTTGTGTTTCTCACCATCAGGAGAATATGATTTCATGATAAATTACCAAATCTCAAGTCAGGGACGTTTACAGATCCTTACACCCAAGATTTCCCCTATATTGCCTTGATGCGAAAGCTATTCACTCGAAAAAGTAATGGAAAAGCTCAAAGAGTACTCTTTACACCTTGCAAATGTATCTTCTCACATATACCCTCCAGTTTCAAACTCCTGGCGGGGTCCCTGATTCAAGTTTCTATAAGGACAGTGCCATACCAAGCAATGGAGATTCGCTCCATTCAGTCCGTGTGCGCCAACATAAAAATATACTGGTAGTAGTAGTAGTAGTACCAGGAGGAGGGATATTTTATGTATATTATTCCAGTGGTTACCACTCTCAACCATACTTTCAATCGCATGCTTTAGTATATAATCTGTGCCCAGTCAACGTCGTAACCAGTCTCTCTTTTCCTTCTTCATTGCCTCAAATATAGTGTTCATCTTTCCCGTACTTTCTTTTAAATTTACTCCTTATGCATCTTCTGTATCCAACTATTTTTTCCCCTATTCTCCTTCATGTCCACATTTCAAAGACATTTCCATCTTTTCTTTGTTTCTTCACTCACTTCTCTTAGAGTTCACGCTGCGGCTCCAAACACAAACGCTAAATCAAAAGGGCGGAAATTGTCAATCTTTTTTTTTTCGATTAGAACATGTTTTCATCGAAAATTATTTCATTTCAATCGAGAAAAGTAAAGAAATATTCACATTTTGGATAGAAAATGTGATCTATTTAGATGGTATCCCGATGCTTTACGGATGTAATTTATTCACCAAAATTGAAAAAAAAAATGATTTCTCATCTTTTCAGAGTTGTTTCACAATGCATCAAGTTTGTTATCCATCATTTATTACCGTGCAGCTTATCAAAAGACTATGCCTTACTGTGAAGTTAATCGTGTTTAGTTAAAAATAGCAACAGAAGACCTGATAACTTTTCTGAATGACAACAGTATATCAGAAAATGTCAGGAGTAAGATGTACACAAGAAATCTTTATACTTTGTTCTTAAGTACTTGATGGGACGAAAGAGACGCTTTCGAAGGCGTTTTCTCGTAGTTACCCCGCTAGCACAGGCAACGGAGCGTTGGAGCCGTGAGGGAGTTGGTTCAATTCCCGTCATTCTTTTTTCTTTTTTCTCTTTCTACTTATGAATAAGTGCTCCCTTCAGCTTCCTTTTACATTTCTAACCTTTTATTACGTTGTTTTCATGTTGAAAGGATGCAAATTTCACCTCAATAGATGCGCACTCATCTGAAAAAGATCATATTCCCATTGAAAATTTCTACCAAGGACGCCGATTTCTGTGTAACTTGGGGGGGGGGGAGAATTCAGATATGTGTTTTGTTGCCAGATAAGGGTCTAAGAAGGCATATATCTTAATAGAAATTCAATTCAGATTTTGCCAAATATTGTATATTCATTAAAAAAAAAACACATATAATATTATACATATAGTCATTAAGAAGGTTTCCCCAGACACAGCTATTACACAATTTAGTCTAACTATGTTGTATAACGTTAAAAAAAATCACTAAATCATATTATGTTCTAACTAATAAGAACAAAGTTTCTGCTGTTACTGGAATTTAAACTTAGGAAATAACAGAAACTAATGTTAGACTATGCAGAGGAGTTACTCAGCTTTTCCAAATGTGGTTCTCTTTCTGTCCGGCTCACCCTTCCGCCGCGCTACTGCTTTATTGGACAAATCTTGTTTTTCTTAATTCTCGGTTCTCGATCTCAACAGGCATGGATCAAGAAGCTTCTGTCTCACCTACAGTGAAAAAAAAAATATTTGGACTGTATCACATGCAAAATGTGGCCCATTTCGAAGTCTCTTGCCCTTTTATGATAATTTGGATACCTTAGGTAGAATGCTATAGAAATAACTAGTACTCGATGATAGGTAACAGAATGCAGTCTCCAATTGGTGCAAAATAAACATATTGTTATTAAACATTTCAAAATGTAGTGTAATGTCTTATACTAGAAAAAGAAACTATTTGGAATTTGAATACAGTATCAACGGTCAAAGTATAGATAGATTCTATCACCGATCTTGGTGTGACCATAAAGTCCAACCTCTCATTTGATATACACATTAAGCGTATTATTAGTGACGCTTTTAGGAATCTCGGGTTTGTAATGAGACAAGGAAGCGACTTCTCGAATATTAATATCTTAAAAACATTATATACAGCGTATGTTCGATCGAAGTTAGAATATGCTGCAGTAGTATGACATCCTAATACAAAGAAGAACACACGGCAAATCCAAATTATACAATCTAAATTTGTTCGCTTTTTAACATACAAAGAAATATGAATATATCCTAAATTCGAAAACTACTTGAACCTAGTAAACAAGTACTCATTCCAGTCTCTGGAAAATAGAAGAGTTAATTTTCTACTATCTTTTCTACACTAACTAGTTAGTACATAGTAAAATTCACTCAGAAAAATTATTATCCGAAATAAGGTTGCACGTCCCGCAAAGAGTTACTCAACCTCGTAATGCAGTTTTCGACCTTCTACTCCAAATGACCAATGCATTAGATATATCGCCTATTAGGAGAATGTGCTCATTATATAATTGTATTCTTAAAGCATGTCCAGAGTTAGACATATTTAATGTAAATACGAGTGAATTTCATTGTTATATAAAGTAATGAATTGCTTTTCAAAGAATCAAATATTAATATATACAGTACATTGTAGAATGTATCATATGTCTAATGAACACCTGAACTAGGCACATAACCTGTTGTGTTCTATAAATAAATAAATAGTGACAACTACGTAAATTCATCGCAAAAGAAAAAAGTATTTGGACAACTCCATACTACTCTCGAAAGAAATGTTTTAGGTATCCTTTTGTGTACAAGAACACTCTGCGTGGTGTATTGAAGCAATCCACATCGTGTCAGGCATAAAGTATGGGGAACAAACTGAGTTGAACAACATTGGAACTACTGACTTTAATTTGAAATTACGTGCGGAAGGTAAAAAAGGTACTGACACATAGCCATGCTTGTTGGAAAGCCAAGCTCTACCGTTGGATACATCATAAAGAAACATAAAACAGAGCAATCAATTGTTGGGGATCCGTTCTGGTCAACCAAGGAAACTAACTGCCCGCAATGAAACCTACATTCTTCACTCTGTGAACAAAACTCAAAGAATTAGTGCTAAAGACTTGACTACTTCACTTGCGTAGGATATGCAAGTTAATGTTACAGATGTGTAGATGTGAACAAAAAATTGGGATTCAGAAGATGTGTAGGAAGAAACAAAACATACATATCAGAAGAAAGCAGAAAGAAGAAGTTCTAATTTCCCAAGAAATACCAATATGAGTGGAATTTTGGAAAAAGTTTTTTTTCGTAGGATGAGACTAAGATAAACTTGTATGGTAGTGATGGATATCAGGACGTGTGGGCGAAAAAAAATATATTAAAAAGATGAAGCTTTCAGAAAGCAGAACATTGCTTCAACTGGTAAAAATATGGGAGGGTTTGTTATGATTTGGGGTTGTGTAATTACTAATGGAGTGGCCAGTATTCATACCCTGGATACACATCTTCTAAATTCCATTTTTTTTCTTAAATGAATTTCCGATTGTTTGTGGTGTAACATTAACTTTCATATCCTAGACGAGTGAAGCAGCCAAATTTTGAGCACTAATTCTTTGAGTTTTGTTCACAGAATGAAGAATGTAGGTTTCAGTCCCGGCAGTTAGTTTTCTTGGTTGGCCAGAATGGATTCTATTCCGCAATAATTGCTCTGTTTTATGTTTCTTTATGATGTATCCAAAGGTAAAGCATGGCTTTGTGTATCGAGTGGTAGTTAGTTCTATAGTATTCTATCTAAGGCATCCAAATTATAATAGAAAGACAAGAGATTTCGAAATGGTCCGTGTTTTACGTGTGATACAGTCTGTTCTTCTTCTTTGTTGAACTTGTCCAAATATTTTTTTACCTGCTGTATATAGTTTCCCTATCTATATGTTGTATTAGATACTCAAAATTACGGTATTAACGGTAAACAATAATTGCATCCAAACAGCTGTTTGACGGATATATTTCCTAGTGCAAGTCTACTCCTACTTTTGTGTGAGTTCTTCTCGTCGCTTATTTTTCTTGTATATTTTTCTTTTTCTTAAATTATGTTTATATATGACAAAATCACGATGAATGATCCTTAAACGACAGAAAAAGACGTTTTGATTTTTCTTTCATTCTTTAATTTCTTTTTTTTTTTACTAAATGATCTTTATATATTTTATGCACGAAACTCCAGGAACAACACAAGCAATGCACGAATTAACTCCTTTAGCCAGGGGAGGGGTATTATACGTGATGTACTTTATATAAGTACCGTAGCACACGAGTTTCAGGGAGGGGTTTATCAACGAAATTGATTTGCCAAAGGGAGATAAGCTTAGTAGAAGGGGAAAACGAATGACCATGTACTGTAGAAATAGGAGAATCAACTTGAACTTATTACTTGGGGGGTCCACTTCAACCTTGGGGGCATCCCAAAGCCCCCTCCCCCCCTTCACCGGATCGACGCCCTTGATTTCTATCATAGATCCCATCTTTCTTCGGATGTAAGTTTCTCACCTTTTCTCTGATGAAATTCCGCTATAAAAGTGTGGTCCCACTTCCCGCTCTCATAAGGTTAAATATCCCACTGAATTCGAGCGGAATTCCGCTCTTCCAGATTTAGTATGTAGGTCTATTAGAAAATCATCAATCCAAAAAAACATTTAATCAATTTTTCTCTTAATGCGTATTCTCGGTCCATAGAAGAAATTCTTGTTTGGTGAATTATTTTTTTCGCCACTGGTCTTCTCGCCTTTATCTTCCTTTCACACTTCATATCGTCATCCTAGATACTGAAACCCAAGGACGTACGCAGAGACGTCCGGACCCCACAAATTCAGTTTTTTTTGTTTTTTTTTTTGTGACATTAGTATCATTTTTGGAAAATAATATCCATGTTACGTAAATTTCACACCCAGATAGTCCTCGGACCCCCCCCGCAACCAACTTCTGGGTACCTACCTGCAGTTGAACCTGTAATAATAGTGCATTAAAAACACATACACACACATATATTCTATCCTGGTTGGAAGACCGGATGGAAGGAGACGATTGGGAAGACCGAGACGTCGTTGGGAGGACAATATTAGAAGAGACTTTCGAGAAGTAGGTGTTCGTGATGAAAACTGGATTGATATTGCCCAGGATAGAATACAATGAAAAATCCAAATAGATATTGCCCAGGATAGAACGGTTGTTACTGCGGCGATGAACTTGCGAGTTCCATATACCATAGAGTTAGTTTAGTTAGTTTACACACACACACACACACTTTCAGCCAACAATGAAAAAATAAATAAGTCTAATCTATTAATTAGTGAGGAAACATTATGAATACGTTGGTAATGAAAATACGTTTGTACGTTTAAGTTACGTACAATACCAGAAAAAAAAGAAAGAAAAAGAAAATTAAATAGGCATATATAATAATTGAGTTCGCGGACCTATACATAACGCCTCGACGATCACCAGAGGTTGGACCACAGGTTGGAGTTCGGTGGACCACAGGTTGCGAACTTCTGTTTTACGCTAAGATTAACAGGTCAAGTATAGCGTGTTGCAATTATGAAATGCATGAACCACTCTCCAAGTCAATAATGATGGCCACTGTATTTGAATTACTATTCTTCGCACAGAGAACTCTTTTAACATTCTAAACTCCTTTACGTATTGGATGGAGAGGCTCGCTCAGCTGCCAAAGGGGAAGGAAGTTCAGCTCCAAAGTCAAGTCACGTTGTGACATTAGAATTGACTACCTAGATCATTTTAATCTTGTCCATATTAAGCATTGTGTCCCCGTTCTCAAGCTTAAAGGAGCTATGTCCGCTGCTTGTTCGCTCTATGAATATGTTCTCGCTACATGGAAGGACGTACTAAGTGCGTAGAAGAAATGAGAAGGTCACATCATGTTAGTTTTATCTTTTAATTATATACTCCATGAATTTAAAACATTTTCATGGTCATTTTTAATTTTTTCTCGCGAATCTGTTATTTAGAGCTACTTAATTTCGGTATTTTCTGACTGTAAAGAACGATATAATCAGTAAAGACGCCATGATGGAGACGAAACGGGTTGTTAATCATTCCGTTGATCGTTTGAGGTAATTACAATATTATGTTCTCCAAACTGTAACATCGAGCGGTTGTGGCTCAGTGGTAGAGCGTTGACTTAGCATTCGGGAGGTCCTGGGATCGATCCCAGCGGCCGACCATCCTGACTGAAGTTTTTCCAGGGTTCTTTCTCAGTCATACCAGGCAAATACTGGAATGGTACCTTCAAAATAAGCCTTGGCCGTCTACCTTCCAACATCCTCTTCCTCACTCTATCCCGGCCTGAGCCTTAGAGGTCTAAAGGCCAGGAAACAAATTCAAAAATTCTAAACTGTAACAATTTCAAAGAGATACTATATATTTCTAATTTAAATAATGTTCATAAAAAGATATATATACTGCACACAAGCGGGTTATTATCTACTCAAAATCACTTGACAATTAAATTATTCGCAGAGAACATGAGTACTTTATTTATAGTTGTTCTCTTATATTGTCTGGAGAATTGAGCGGTTGTCGTGTGGTCTGAGGCATCTCCAAGGTTCTAAGTTCGAATTCCAGCGTGGGCATATGGATTTTAGAAACTTAACAACTAATAGATTCGAGACGGGCCGAAGTCATCAGTTGTCACAAAATACGAAGTTTACCAAACGTTTAACGTAAAGGATGCAAAATTGCTGCAAACTAATTTACGGATCAACAAGTAAAGAAAATGTTCTTTTGTAGTATATCTTAGTGACATTATCAATCCCATTTTTTTAAAATCTAATCCATTTTAGTACACTAGGACGATCATCTATTTTCCCTCGCAGCCACAACCGACATCCAATCCCACACAGTAATTTTGACCTGACTGAAAAAGTGAACCAAGTTAACAAGTGGAACAACTTACTGCAAGCTTAGTAAGTCAAGCCGAAAAAGGTTTAAACAACGTTGAAGCAAGAAGTCTAGTTTACAGGAATCAAGGTTGAAATTGCCTTGACAAAACAAGGAACAAAACATAATATAATACTTCTTTTTTTCAAAAAAAAAAACATTGTGCCCTGAGCGAGAATCAAACCAAGGTCCATTGGCACACACCAATCCGATGCTGTAGTCACCAGAGCACGGAAGCACACTCCCTAACTCGATTACCAAGAGCTATTTTTTATAATTAGTTGATCAGATCGCAAGAGACGTCTGTAATAAAAGCAGTGAGAGATAAGATTAGTCCTACGGCAAAACAGTTCTGACAGGTGATGGGACGTCATCGCACTGAGACCACAGAGAAAAGTACAACGAAACAAAATTCAAATATGTTAATTGACAAGCTTCCTTCCATAACTGCTTGTTCCAACAATCTTCAATTTAGTTAGTTATACAATCTTCCAACAGATGTGTTTCATGCTTGTTTACTAAGTTTAAAATACATTATCATGTTTGACAAGCTCAAAGCAAGTGGCTGACAAACTTGTTGCAAGTTAATATGCTATCTAGAATATGATTTTGACAATTTTATAATCGGAGAGCAGATCGCAGTTATACCCCGTTAAACAATACAATTTTATTATTCGATTTCAAGGGAATAGCTTAGAAAACTTTTCTCATGCTTCCAGGAGAGCAGTGAGAAATACAATCAATTTCTAGCTTCCTTTTTCTTTTCTTTTAAAGGGAAGTTAAAAACGTCGTTCAAATCTAGAGAGACACGTGTTTGCTCGTGGCTTGTGTTTGGGTTCATTTTCCTCATCGAGAGGAAATATTCTGTTTTGAGAAGACACATATTTAAAGGAAGTTTTCCTATATTCTTTCCAGGAATTTTTCTAAAAGAAAAAGCAAAGTGCCACTTACAAAAAAGATAATTATTTTACCTGTTCAACAGTTAATTAATTCAAACAATTTACAAGGAAAAACAAATGCATTTTGCATGTGTTCTCTTCTAAAGAAACAGCAATAATAACAACACATGGATACTATTATTACAGCCGTCTACTACATTCTTAATAATGTTGGAGTTTCCTGTTAATTGTACACGTCTTGTGCCTACTGTACTTTCCTCTAAAAAGGGTTGGCGGAGGTGTGGGGAGGGGGAGGTATTTCTTTATTGTGAAACATCAAGAAGCTATGCTTGCTAGTTCAATGTTTTCTACTGGTAAAAAAAAAAAAAACGATTACTACAGATATAATGAAGTCGAC
>JAGDQP010051739.1:3477-13949 GCA_022664845.1 Lepisma saccharinum | reverse complement strand
TTTTCCCCATCTGTCAGGGGGTTGAGATAATATAAAGATATACATTTTAAAGTCACATTAAACACATCGAAGAACGATGTGAACTAAATTTGCCAGAAGGCCATAAATGAATTCAACTTCAACGCAAACATCGAAGAAGATAATCATCATCAACCTAACTCTGATGTCGTTTTAAAGCTTTTCTCTAATTCATTTCTTACTTTCAACTATTTTTTCTTGTTTTGAGGCCCATTACATGGTGGTATATTTTATATTTTTAGCTTTCCTATAAGCTTCCCACCCAACGTTTCTTAGCAATTTCGCACCCTATGATTATTATCAAACCAGTGTATTAATTACAGCATAATTATTATAGAAAGACTAGTTCGTTTTTACTCATCCACTTATATTTTGACTTGTACATGGCTAGACTATGTTTCTATTTTAATTGTATTCTAAATTGAAATTTTATTGTTTTGTATATTGACATTGTTCGAACATTGTATATGTGAATGAACGAAATAAAGAATTAGAATTATTAAGTTCGTGTCAGTCTATATTTTTTCATGGACTGTTGATCACCATGCTTAGTAATGAGATTTACAACTAAAGGTAAGTTACAAGTTTTCCTTACGGTAGTTTCCTAAATTTGGTAATTGTTACATTTTATACACTTGGTGTATACTCTGTAATATTATTATTTGTCCTGCTTTTGAACTTTTTTTTGGTCCTTCGTGTGTTGGTAACCATATCGCGAGGGGTTAAGCCCAACAGCCAGACTGAACAATTTGCTTGATATTTTTATATTTTCTAAGCTGTAATTTGAGCGCTGGTAGAAACGACTCAAGCTTCCTAGCGGGAAAAAGAGTGCCTCACTGTGAAACAGATTCAAGGTACATTGTTTATAGAGGAAACTTCCCTAATTTATTACGTGCTGTAGTGCAATATTGTGAGATTTCATAATTTTCGTAGGTACTTAGTTTACTGCTTCTGAAAGTATGAAATAAGTCATTTTCAGGAAAGTGGTGACAATTGATGGCCAGGCTGAATACCATAAGATTATTTGGTAGAACAATAATTCCTGTATGTAATAAACATACAAACTTATTTCGAAGTATATCAGACCTTTGCAACGGGTTATCCACCTGTTTTCAGTAATTGTATTTTTGTATTCTTTACAAAAAGATCGATTCAGTGCCCGTGGTCTGTTGATTCCAGCCGCGGACTTCGGCTGGAGAGGCAAGCAAATTCGCGTTTGCCGGCCATTACTGACGGGTTTTTAAGATTTCCCTAAGTCCTACCAAGCTAATACTGGTATGGTACATAGACAGAGGCTTTGATAGCTCCTTTCCCCTTCTCTGACATGAAAGAATGCTCACCTAGGAACGTCATCCCTCAGACGGGCTTAGACGATATCTGCCTACCTGACTTATAAATGTAAGTTAAATAAAAAAAACAAGGTGATGTTTTAAAATGCGTATATCGTTCTCAGTAACTAAACGCGCAGACCTATATCATACGCCAGTTGAAAACCAGTTAGCGCCAGCTTCTCAACTATAACACTCCGGCCTTCAGTTTTTGCGAGTACGGTGGATACCATTTACAAGCGGAAGACATTTATTTCCACTGAGTGCGTAGCACAGCTGTAACAGATTACTACAACACACAGACGTTCTACGCTGCAATTTTTATCTTTTTTTTAGCGTACATGCAGAAGATCGTATCTGCACCTTGCAAGAATCAATTAAATCTTTGCCAGTATAGAAAGCTTCAATATGATTTATCACCAGTCGGCCGGGTGTAGTGATTTAGCTCTCTTTATACGAATAGACTAAGCTTGCTTTCAGTGTTCCCTCATATTGGATTCCCGACGGTGGTTTAGAAAAGGAGAAATTGGTGGTGACTGGGGTCAGTTTCGCTGGTGACCAAGTATCGTGATCCCCACCCAACTTGGGAGCACTTGAATTTAGAAGTAGAAAACTCTGGTCTTGAAAGCCAGATAAAGTGGCAATGTGAAGTCGTTGCACTGATCACGTCACTCTCTTTGAAATAAATCCGCCAAGCAAGCCAAAATCCCTTATCAATCAGCTAAAAGAGTTTAGTTAATTTCTTAGATTTTAGGTTTCAGCAGCAAGTGCTGTGGAGCCTTATACAACCGCTCTGTCTTTCTATCGACAATTTTCAACTCAGGAACTACTACAGCTAGGGAGGTAGTTGAGGTGGCGTTGGAAAGGTCATGGCGAGACGAGTTCAGATCCGTATAGCTCATACACATTGCAATGGAGGTGCCAGAGTTAGGAACATTGCGAACGTACGTAATCAAGTAATAACAGATCTATTCGGAAAGTAAACCGAAAAAGCAATGAGAGACTACTGTAGTGGTCTAGGTGCTGGTGTTCTGCGCTGAAGGTCGCAAGATCGAAACCGGTTGTCATCTCGATGTTTTTTTTTTCAAACTGTCTATTGAGAACTTTAAATAAATTCGTGTAGATAAAGATGCGGCAAACGTCACTTGAACAGAAGTGGATCTTGGGTAATCGAGTTACGTCAGCTTGTATATGTCCTGGTCGAGTGAGTTTCACTGTCAGAAATACTCTCCCTAAGCTCTTTATCAGCAAGCTCAACTTTTGAATCTTGTAAAATACCTGCTTTTCTCTCAAGATCGTATATGAACTGTAATAGCTATAAAGCGTTAATCTCGTTTAGACTTCCTTTAGAATAGGAAAATTACGCTAATATATAAACGTCATGAGTTTTGCAAGAAATAAGGAAGATACTTTAAATTTTAAGCAATCATCTTTGGCAGCTATGCGACCCACTACTGCAAAATTTACAAATCAGACTTTTTCTATTATTTCAGTGCAGTGCTATTATTTTCCGTCAAAGTACTTCATGTATGAAATATAATCTACTCTTGTAATTATCATACTTTAGTAACAAATGAATAATGGAAACTGAACAGATAGGCCTATATTAAACTATTTTAGAAATACATTTACTTCTTTTGCCAACATCAAGTAAGACTTTAAATCAAATAATAATATTAAATCAAGTAAGAATCAAATAATAC
The DNA here is from genome assembly GCA_022664845.1 of Lepisma saccharinum. Taxonomy (NCBI): domain Eukaryota; kingdom Metazoa; phylum Arthropoda; class Insecta; order Zygentoma; family Lepismatidae; genus Lepisma; species Lepisma saccharinum. Next base: position 10,900 of record JAGDQP010051739.1, on the reverse strand, counting down.
GAGTTTTGAAAAACAGAACTACGAAATAATTTTTAACGATATTTTCAAAATTATTTCAACAGTCATTTTTTTCTGTATTAAAATTGCTTTCAAATAGTTATTAAAATATGTAGTCAGGTGGTGAATTTTAGGAAATTTTCAAATTAATTTTAAAGCATATAGAACATATTGTAAAAGATATTTTCTTTGAAAGATGCTATTCAGATCTTATTTTAAAATAATTTTCTGTAATTTGGAAAATGTTTTCGCGCTCAGTTTGCTAATTGTGCAGTTCAACCATAACGTTAATACAAATGTAGCAATATTTCGACCATCAGGAGAGATTTTCTGCTTTTCGGCCCTCGTGCGCTAAGTCTCTCAGCAGTAAGGTACTCGAATCTTATATTCCTGCTTCTGAGTGAGACCCGGTTCCTATGAAAGGGCTTCAAAAGTCGTGTGTAATGTGTGATTTTTAGGCTCTGATACCTTATAGTTTCTCCACAAGTGGGGCCTAAAGTCTGAAACCTCTGAGAAAGATATCTCCAAAACGCTTTGTGCTTCAATTACTCTTCTTGGTGCAGAGTCTTAGTGAAGAGCACTCGCTTGTCATACAAACAAAAGGTTCGCGGTTCGAGTCCTTGTCATCTTACTTTTTCCTTTTCCTCTAGAAAATACGCTTACAGTACGCTTTGTGCCACTGCTGTGTAGCTTTTTGCTCTTTTATTTGTATTCTTCATTTTTGCTTCATTTATTTAAAATTAGTGCATTGCAGTTCATGAATAATAATAATAATTTCAACTGTTCATTTATTCTTTTTTCATACTGTTTCTGTTTTTATGTAAATATACAACACAAAATCTGCTGAACATGTTAATTAGCTTAGGTTTTAAATAAATGAAGCAAAAATAATATGAATGAGAAAACAAGAAGCTACAAAATACTAATTCATTCATTTACGTGTCTAAAGCATACTGAAACACATAACAGTTGTACTTTACTAGAAAAAAAGTAAAAATAAAATACTGAGGAAGTCTCGAACCGCGTCCTTTCGCACTACAAGCGAACGCTCTTCCATTTCTCTATAATTCCAGTACTCAACGATTCTCCGTAAACTCTGCTTCCAGTGCGAAGCTAAGAAAGTTCTATCCAAAAATGCAAGATGGAGCCAGAAAGTGCTATTATATTCCTATTTCAGAATACGCATGAGTAATACAAGTGTTGAAACTATTTTTTTCGGGAGGTTGCTGAAAACCCTGAGGGCAAAACTCTCCCGACAACATGTCTGGAAGAAACAGTGGGTGTGGCTCTAAATAGTTCCATTTTGAAACCTGCCCAATTTTAGTGAAATTTAATATATAGGATCTCCAAAGATTCAGGAATCGATATTTAAGTAAAAATAAATAATTCCCGAAATAAAGAAGGGAGCAACACAGTTCATTTTAATTTTAAAATTCCATTTAATTTTCTTTATATTTCGCATCTCAGGGCTCCAATGGTCGCTGAGTGATCCTGAACTGAAAAATTACGTATCGGAAGTTCTTCACCTCGGAAACTTGAGAAAACAAATTTTAAAATATTTGGTTTCATGAAATTTCATTTTTTTAAATTTCAAAGGTGTTTGAGTTCGACTCTACAATAAAAATCTTGCATTATCCAACATGGCTGTAGTCTAAAATGTCGGTAGAATTCTTATCTAGAATCTCTAAACAGGGCTAAGATTTTCTAAAAGTGAATTCTGGAAACCCAAATGGCTATAACGCGAAACGTTTTTATTTTTAAAAAAATGCAATGTGCATTACATGTAGCACAAGGCTTTTAAAATAAAATAAATATAAAGAGTCAAGTAAACTTGCTTCTCAAAATCATACAAAACTCCCAGAAAATTATTCAGTTATCAAAGATCTAGACAATCTTAAGTTGATTTATAAAATGTAAAGTGGCTCTGGCATGGTGTGTGATTCTACATGCATAATCCCAAATTTATGACTCACTTTGTATAAATATCGTTAATAGCATATTACAGGCGAATACGGAATTTCTTTAGGGTCACGTGTTTTATTGTAGCTGAATTCAGAGCTACCTAGACCTTAGGTGTAATAAACTTATCCTATTGCTACATTATAGTCCAGTTTAGTGTTCGATTTGTATGGCAAATGGTTGGGATTTTCCTCTCTCTGGAAATATCATCCTTTGCGTTTCGTAATGTGCCCCTAGCCAACGGCTTCAAATACGGCATTCTAACGTGTTTGAAATATTCTTTCCCCACTCTATAAATTGCATAAATCGATCACTGAACTGCAGTTTTAGAAAGAAAGTATACTTTAAAACTTTTTCTCACACTTATTTATTTTTCCAGACATGCACACACGCTGATCGTGGGGTCCCGGGTTCAATTCCCAGCACTGCCAAGGGATTTTTTTTCCAAAGCAAGAGTGTCTGGAATTGTGCCCATCCAGCATCGTGATGCAATTTGGGAGCTGCTGTGAATAAAATACAGTAGCGACCACAGTTGAGAGCTTCGGTTCTCCTCTCCCAACACGTCTGGTCAGCGTGGAAGCAGCAAACAAACACTTTCCTACGGGAGAGGCCTCATCCAGTAGTGGATTGAATATGGCTTTGAATTCTACATAAGCTGCGAGCTGTGGCGCATTAAAACAAGAGGTGAGAGCAACGAATTTACAATAAAGATGATTGTGTATGTTCTGCCCGAGGGCAGGTCCTGACCCGAAAGTCCCTGTGCAGGATAAACCGTTGGCGGGTATCATTGCCTTCAATCGGAAAGAGAGGACGTCCCAATGATGGGTCCTACAGTTTAACGTGGACTCCGAACAGTGATTCCGCCAGACTCCCCTTACTGTGGGATTGTCACCCCCCAAATTTTCGAGAGCACTCCCCAACTGAAATTTTTACGGCCAAAAATCGGTAGAAACCGTGGAAATCTTTACTTACACTTTCCCAATTTTGACTCTACACCCCCCACCCAAACTGAAAATTATGGCGGAATCTATTACTCCGAACCACTTATATCAACTTGTGTGTTTAGTACGCAGTGTTAAAAATGCTCGATATTCATGAATTAATCTATAACTATGTCATTCAAATGTAAGGCATACCAGGCCTCGAACCTGGTACCAGAACCACTTATTTACATGGACACACATACATATCATATAACCACATCCAGAGGAACATTTCTTGCATCACGTGAGTATCACATGCCAGCGTTCTTACGCAAACATCATACATAGACAATATTAAGCGGAAGCAGCAAGACATACATAAAGCTACATAACGGAGTACGTAACGTTATTCAACATTTGTATGCAATCAAATAACTAAATATATTAATAGCGCAAAGACTCTTGCGGGACGACACAATGGTAGCGAAAGAAGTGCAACAGGCCCAGCTTGTGCACGAAAAGGTCCTGATAGTGATTATACAGATCAGTTACACATGCAATCGAGTGAGGAAGTTACACCGACCTATGAGAGAAGATAGTGTAAGGCATCCCAGGCCTCGAACCTGGCACCAGAACTATTTATTTACATGGACACATAAACATACTACATAACCACAGCCAGAGGAATATTTCTTGCATCGCGTGATTACATACACACCAACACTCTTATGCAAATATAATACATGGACAGTATTAAGCGGAAGCAATAAGGCATGCATAAAGCTACATAACAAATCAAATAACTGGAAATAGCGCAAAGATTCTTCCGGGCTGCTTCGGTGAAAACAGGAGCTCAAACTGCATGGGCCATCACCTTCCCCTGGAAACATGCTGAGCCGTGTAGTTTCCAAGCTCCTCTCTTTCCCAAAAGGGGAAAACAACAGACAAAATAGTGAAGTACTGTGGAATACTAAGCATTCAGTTGCAACCTCGAGCAGAGACACGAGTTCGATATCTACAGTACTTACAACAGTAGATTTTATATTAGTGAACAGGCTGACTGGAGTAGCAACCCTCAAGACTGACTAGTCCGGTGAGTCAAGAGCGCTACAAAATGTAACTTCTTTCCTAAATGAAACAAACCTAGTTTGTAAAAACCTCTCGCTTTTCATTTCTTTACACTGCTACATCCTTAGATCCCAGTATAAAGATATGCGGCCGCAAAAGACGTACGTGGTGGACTGCTGGGCTTCACTTCTTTATTTCGCCAAAAACCTCCACAGACATTACTGGAATGCCTAAGTTTCAACAAGTTTCTTTTTTATTGTAACAATATTCTGCAAGCCACCAACCGAATGTTGTGGACCACACTTTCAAAAATAGTATTATAGAACATGTCATTACTTCGAAATTTTCTTTCTTTCGTTTATTGAAAGAACAGTTAACTACAGAAGTTGTTTGAAACAGCATATGCACTTAAGAAAATTTTCTTTAAAAAACTACTCAAGCTATACAGCAGATACTTTTAATGCACTACATTGGAATTTCAAGCAAGGTGATGTCCATGCATTAAAACATTTAGCCATTTTCCGCTGCATCTTCAAACACAATTTTGCAGACAAAGTTTATTTTGCTCCTCATGTTCTTTTGATGAATAAGGCATAGCAGTCAACTCAGTGACTCTTAGAGGTTTTACATTTCTCTTTCTTCCTTTTTTTTCTCTCTGCTTATTTTCTGTCTTAGTAGGTTAGAGGAAATGATTGGTAGACACATTTCAATTTGAGATCAATTAGCTTGTAAGGCCAAGTGAATATTTATATATGTTAGTATTATAAGGTAGTAGGTTTTAAACATTTATATATTACCTAGTACAGCATATCACAAAATGCCTAATACAAAATCCGGTAGGCAAACGGGACGAAACACGAAGTTCTCCCCAGGTGTCTCCTCAAGGAACTCCAATCACTCCGTGCCTCACCCTTTCCCTCAAATCAGCCAATGCATACGGCCACGCGTATCGAACAGGTCTATAACCCACCGACTTACAAATCTGGCCAACCTTTTAACGAATGTTTATCGAAATTCGAACTAATCGCTCATCTCAATGAATGGACTGAACTAGTACGTAAACTTCGTGTTGGTGTTGCTCTGACCGGATTGCCGCTTGACATATTTCTCAGTATTCACAAAGAAACAGGTTACGATGACCTCTTTCAAACATTTGACTGAAAGATTGATTAGCCAACTTCGCCCTAGTAATGAATTACTTCATTCAAGTCGAAACGCTTTTAAATTCGAAAATCCAACAACACGATGAGAACCCCATTCACTATTTAATTTCTAAGAAATTGATTGAACAAATTCGTCCAGAAATGTCTGTGCAGAAAAAGATATACCACATTATTGTTGGAGTCCGAAAATCTACTCTAGATCAGGTTTCACTAGAAAAATTTAAATCAATCGAGGAATTAAAAATTAAGCTGCATGCGCTCTTGAACCGTGACTTTTTATTGCATTAACACAAGCCAGGCCAAGTTAACCGAAACATATTTTCGGCTCCCCACAAATCAGTTTCAGACAGACCAGGCTTCACAAGCAAATGTAGCGTTGCCGCAGATGCAAACGCCCCCGAACGTGTTCTGGACCAATCCAATGCAAGGGCAATCAGTGACCCCACTCCTTTTCAAACATTAACACAGACGCATGGTTTATACCAGCAAACAGCCTCACGTGAGTTGACAAATTATATGATGAAACAAAATTCACTGCAGTAACAAAATTCTCCAAACACTTTCCATAGTGATACAAACTACTCTCAACAGATGGCTACAGGCTCTGCAGACGTTGCCAGACACAGGGAAACCGTAAAGCAAACATTGCCACTTGGCGACATTTTTGGAACCATCTCCACTGACCGCTCGAATGACCGACAATGAAAAACTAATGGCAAAACGAAAACAGATTGTGATCTATCCACCTTCACGGGAATAACAAATCTTAACGTCACAAGTTCAGGAATTAATACTAGAACAGTTAGTAGCAAAACTAGTAGCACGTATTCATATAATAGTAATAATAGCGGCAGAACGCAGTATCGTTTACGTCCAGGTCACCGTAATTCTTCTCGTCAAAATTATAGAAATCAACAGGATCGTTCCCTATAATAACCTAACTAATATTACGATGGTTACCAGTCACGTAACCAGATTGCGAGGCCCTACCGATCTAGAGGGGGCAATTCACGATCAAACCGCCGAAACTCCGGACGAAACGCAGAGGTCAGTTTTTTCGTGACCCCGGAATATAGGTAGCCGAGGAGGAAGATTCCAGAAATGAACAGTATTTAAACTAAATAACGGGCCCACGCAAGATCCGGCCCCCCAACATTCCCTAAATACACAAAGTGTTACATGCAAGCAAAAACTAGCAAAATACACGAACGTTACCACCAAATTATCAAATTCGCACCGCATATCTACTATAAATGAAACTTAACGGTAGTGAACAACAATTAATAATAGACTCCGGATCTACTTTTAGTATCATTCCACATGCGCAAACCCCCCAAAATACAATAATAATAATAGGGATCAGTTAGGGGTATTGCAAATAATGTTTTACATTTAGACAAAGGTGTTATTTTAGATGTTACCATCGCTGGAGTAGCTATTTCAATTCCTTTCACGTTGTTCAACAGAATTTTGGTTGTCCAATATTAGGAACAGATTTGCTACGACACTACGAGGATTTCTTTTGCAAACAATACATTTTGTTTGTCCCAAATGGAAACCATTAAAGTTCACACATAACAAATGCAACAAAGTAAGCAAGATGGTTAATGTGTACATACAAAACCAGAACAAAGATAGTTTATGCTATCCAAATTCGTTTTTACAGACTACAGCCACATTCGTTAGTCTCTGTACCTATAAGGACAAAAGTTAACACTGCTAATGTTGACATTTTTTGAACCTAATAAACTATTAAAGAAATTTAATATTAGAATACTTTCTCAAGTAGCATCAGGCAACAAGCCACATGCCTTTATTTCTGATTTAAGCAATGGAAGTATAGCATTACATAGAAAAACAATGATTGGAAAAATTTATACACACTTTGAGATACAAAATGTTCCAGCCTCGAAATTAAAGAAGTAAACAACGTCACACACTACTTTTCAAACAACACAGCTGTCTGTCGAAGAATTACAGAAACGTCTTCAGGAAACTGACAAGTTATTTGGCATTTCCAAGTTTCAGATTTCAGATGTGCTAACCCCTGAGCAAAAAGCAAAGGTGGAAACACTGTTATATGAATTTCATGATGTATGGTCCTACAGTTCGTCCGACAGCGGAATTGTCCGCGGGTACAAACAAATTACACGTGGATAAAAACAAAACTGTTCGCACACACTTCTAAGGGAATCCCATTGAGTATATTGCCAGAAATTAAGGCCCAGGTAGATGACCTATGCAAAGCAGGCGTTTTACGATCTGGTATTACTGATTACACATCCAGGGTTGTAATCGTTAAGAAACCATCAG
>JAGDQP010051738.1:3517-13949 GCA_022664845.1 Lepisma saccharinum | reverse complement strand
GGTTCATATTGGTTTAGACTGGAAGTGGACAAACGAGATTTTGTTCTCCACTCCCTGGCTTCATATATTCATGAAATTTTCAATGGCTGCAGTCAGTCCAGTATCGTTTTTTGATAGACGTCATTGGTTCCCACGGTGTTCTCTCTTTTCCATAGAGTTAGGAATATAAATAGAGGGAACCTTAGGCTGTTTTGTTGGAGAGGGGAATGAAGCCAAGAGACGGAAGGGACGAGGTATTTCGGCCATATTAACTGGCCCCATATTTAGAGACCCTCTTTTCCGAGTATTGCCTCTCTCAAGTGCACTCATCCTCCAATGAAAAAGACAATACTCACAGTACTCGGTATAGAGGGACTTTAATGGGGACACACAAGATGGCTGCCGATGAACTGGAATTTGGCTTTATTTGACGTCATGTATGTTCTCTCTATTTTCTTCCTAATTCTATGCTCTTTTCTTATACCGTGGTACATAGAGTTAGGAAGAAAATAGAGAGAACATACATGACGTCACATGAAGCCAAATTCGGTTCATCGGCAGCCATCTTGTGTGGCCCCATTAAAGTCCCTCTATACCGAGTACTGTGAAGATTGCCTTGTTCGATAGAGGATGAGTGCACCTGAGTGAGGCAATACTCGGAAAAGAGGGTCTCTAAATATGGGGTCACACAAGATGGCCGAAATGCCTCGTCCCTTCCGTCTCTTGGCTTCATTCCCCTCTCAAACAAAGCAGTCTAAGGTTCCCTCTATTTATATTCCTAGCTCTATGCCGTGGTAGTTCTATCTTTTTTCATTTTATGGCTCAAATCAATAGTCTATGGCCATCTAGCGCTTAACATAAAATACGTCGATAAAATAGTTCGTTTTGTGTTAGCCTATCATGCACACAAGTGTACGCAGTGGTTAGCAAGTATACTCAAAAGGTTGAGTGAAGTCCAGGCCGAAGTACCGTCGCGAGATAGATGTTAGCTAGGTCGGGATCAAATGTACACCTATGGGTACAAGTGAGGTACAAATGTGATACAAGTGAGTTGTATCGCATTTTCTTTTGTATTATCACAATACTCGAAAAGTTTTAACTGTTACATATTTGAAGATTATTAGACTTAGGTCCTCAGAGGTCTGAGAAGGATTCATGCGTGTGATTATATAATTTGAGCGTGCACTCAACACTGTTATTATTATGCCAGAATGATAACTATTCAATTACATGATGTTGAAGTGCATCCTGTGATAACCAAGATATTTGGATCAGGAGAAATTCCATCAGGGATCTTTCTTCAGAGTGAAAATGAAAAGAAACCAATTAAGTGTTGTAAAAATCCTGCGAAGGACCAGAGACTAGAGCAGTGCCGAAACTGTGATTCGTGGTTCCTGCTCTATGTGTAGAACTGCAACCCGAAAAGTGGAAGCTAAGACTTAGTTCATAACGAAGCGTCTGGCCATGTGATCGATTCCAAGAGCTAATCAAGTCGAACCAGAAGGAGGTGAAAGAAGTACCTGTGATCATGGGAGAAGAGGCTAAGCCTGTTGACTGTCCTCAAGAACAGATGATGAAGATATATATTTCTCACATGGAAGAAGATTCTAAAGCACTTGAAGGATTAGGACAACGAATAGCAATTTCAAATAAAGAATTGGAATGCCGTATAGAAAACATGAACAAACAACTCAAGTAACAGATTGAGATTAAAGTAGAAACTCTAGATCGTAAAGTGGAATACTTCTTTGATAATACTAATAAACGACAAGATGAAACCCAAAAGCAGATAGAAGAAGTGGGAATAAAGTGTGAAAAGTCCACTGAACTACTGATGAAACAAACCGAAGAGCTTGAAGAAAAAATGGCCAAGATAAAGGTGGATCAACATTGAGCCAGAGAGTTGACGAAATTCAGGAGGTCCTAAGGACAGAAAGAAGTGAAGCGAAAGAAAGTGTCAAGATGACAGAAAGTAAACTTCGAGTTGAATTAATGTCTAAAGTCAATGAGTCTGTTGCCAAGAAAAGTCAAGAGTGCATAGATATTGCGGATTAAAGAATTAAAATTTTGGACAGACATCTAACTCTTGTGGATTCTCGATGCCGAAGACAAGAAGCTATGAGTGACAAGGTAGAGTTGGTAGCGCAAACCGTGAGTGTTCAGCTGTCTGAATTACAGTATATAGTTACTCAGATAGTGCCGATTAAGAAGAAAGATAGTGTCCTCTCTCAACCTACAAGAGGCAGCTCTGTTAGTCATGAAGCAACCAATTCGGATATTTTTTCCAGATGTTCTCTTACCCACGATGTATATGTCCGTGTGGAAACTTTGACAGCCGATGTTCATTACGATCTCGAAGGAAATTATGACACAGCTTGAAATAGTGTTTAAGTCCGAAGGTGAGAAGTAGAAACTATGCGTGGTTACGGAACGAGAAAAAATGTTGAGAACGAGCAAATCAAAATTTTTGACACCAACGGATGAAGAAAGCGGCTACCCAGATGGTAGGAAACAGTGCCTGATCTAGAAATTTTCCTATCGGGTACAAAGTTAAATTTTACCGCAATTTCCATCGTTTTTATCCAAACAACACAACCGGCCGACGCAACGGCCACAACATTGTCTCGCATCACGTAGAGTACTTTTGTTATCAACTCTGGAACCTGTCGTGGCGTCACTATTACTAACTCCAGTAAGGCAGTGGACCTACCTATATGACTTGACTCGTGGTTTTGAATTTTTATAGATGAAGGTAAATTGTATGAAATAACATAAAAATGTCTTAGAGTCTCGGTATTCACATTTTGAATACTTTTAGCTCAATTTCAATGTAATATACAATTTTAATTCCTTTTATTTTGGGAGCTTCTATTTTTTTCATATCAAAGTTTTGCTTTTATATTCTTAAGATAAAATAAAACAATTGCTGACGAAGGCAAATAGGTTTTATTTAAAAACTAAAAACGTGTTAGTTCTTTTAGTTTTTAAATAAAACGTATTTCCTTTGCTGAGCTACTATTTTATTTCATTTTTCTTTGTATCTGTTTGCCTCCACCTAAACGTGCTGCCCGGGGCGCTTGCCCCCTTTTGCCCTCCCTTTAGATCCGGAACTAGTAGTAAATGCGAAGAGAGGAACAGAAGATACAAGCGGAGTGGCCACAGGGCAAAGCGAAGTTATTCTTCACATTAGAATAGCCATAGTGGATCCTCAAAAGGAACTTCCAGTGGATGCAGGACATGTGAAGGACATGATAAATCCCAGAGAAGTGGAAGGTATGAAGGGAATGAAAGAAATACCAAACTGTCGGAATTAAAGACATTTACTTTGTACCCGCCGGAAAAAGGAGATATGCCAGCTCGTTCTTTTTTATTTCAATTTGAGCGCGAAGTATACCATCAGATAGACTTTTAGAAGTGATACCATTTGTCTTAAGAAGTTCTGTTTTATTGTGATATAATTCGAATGTTTCATATTTCAGACCCTATGACGAGTTTAAAAGAAAATTTATGGACTATTATCAATCCAAGGACTTTATCTACGCTAAATTGACAATGTTACAGACGATTCTCTTTATTCCGAAAAACGATTATAGTGTGGAACAATTTTGCCAAATCAAATATTTAAATCCTTCTTTAAGTGAGTCACAGGCATGCCGTGGACTTATTACTTTACTTCCTATTACCTACCAAAGAAAGCTTTTCTCCCTAAGGAACCTAAATCTTTCGGAGATGATATAGACAATCAGAGGCCTCGAATTAATATACGAGACTTGCGAAGCTCGAAAGGTGTTATCCAGGGATGTTGCTGGCCTAACTCAGTTGAATGAACAGGTGTTTCCCCGAAAGGCCAATATAAGCGAAATGGTTAAATCAGAATTTATTCAAGATCCAAGTCAGGACGTCAAGAAAAATGATAGAAGTTCCAAAAATGGAGGTGGTAGTTCAAGTAAGGGAAATGAACGTTTCTTGCGAATTCCCGTAACCCGGAACGAAATGACAGAAGATCCAGATAAAGGTGGAAGATTAATAAGAAGTGGAGAGGCAACAGAGGGCCAAATAGAAGGGAACCTCCAGCAGAGCAACCTACTACGGATGAACGCCGCCAAGAAGAAACAGAAGCCGCTAGATCTAAAAAACTAATGGAAGCATCAATCTCGGGGATCAGAGGTTGGAAAAATAACATGTCTTCAGACTGAAAATACTCAGGAGAGATTGATGATCATCCTAGTGAAGGAATGGACAGGACGACATCTTCTTAGTTGCATTCCAGCATGATCGAGGTTGGTATTTTGGATTGTGCGTTGCAGACGCTCATGGACAGTGGAGCCGAAGTTGTGGGCAGAGGTATATATCGTCGAACATTTCCCATCCAAGATTGAAGCTCGTAAAAAGAATATCCAGGATGAAGTCACTCTACCTTTGAGATTCGCTTACGAAGAAATGTACTGGAAATTGTATGTAGTAAAAGGACTCAACCAACCTTTATTACTCGGAAGAGATTTTATGTTCCATTATAAAGCCAAAGTGGACTTTAAGGATGCAACTGTAGGAATTTAACTTACTAACAAATGTATTGACATTCCTACGTGTGTCAGTAAAGATATGAAGACGTTGGAACGTGTATATGCTAGGGATATAAAGAGCCATGGATATTGTGAATGACAAATGGAAGATGTTATTTTCACTTGTATAGGTGTAAAGGCCAAATGTTTTGTGTATCCCCCAAGACTTTGAATTCTATACTCAGTGAATGCAATTCTGAATTAGGCCGATGTTATGCAGTATCTCAAGGAAATCAATTAAAAGTTAGATTTACTGCTTTATCATTTATGTTAGAGCTCTGTAATATTTTCCTAATATGAAAGTATACAGCTGACGTACAACAGAATAAATAGAGAAATTTATGGTTTTCAATTTCATTTCATGGTTCTTTGACCCCTTTCTTGTACAACAAAATAATAACAGCATTATTCCAACTTCTGGGTATTCATCTCTTCCTCAGGCACATTGAGAATAATTTGTCTAGTTCCTCTTTCATCTTTTCACCTCCCCATTTAAACATATGAGCTGTGAATCCATCTTCTACTGGCGATTTTCCGTTCTTCATTCCTCGAAGTACTTTATCCACTTCTTCTTTCATTACGTCTGGGACATCTACATTATTTTCTTCTGAGTCTTCATTTCCTAGCTCTTCTTCGGAGTAGTACAATTCTTTAGAAATTTTCAAATATATTTACAATTTCTTATTTCGTGTTATGGTCTCGTCTGGTCTCTTAGCTGCAATTATTTGCTTTTCTCTTATCATAGCTGCTATTTGGTTTTCTTCAGGCTCTTGTTTCCCTCGATTGTATTTCTTACAATATTTTCGTACATCCTCTCTTTTTTTTTCATTACCCTTCTTTTCTTCATCAAGAGTCTAGTTTCTTCTGAGATTTTGCTCTCTCTTTTCTTTCTGGTGCCTGCTATTTCCTTGGCTCTCTCTCTTATTATCTCAGTCAGTATTTTATTGCTGCTGTTGATATCTTCTTCATCCTCTAACTCTTCCAAGGCGCTAAATCTGTTGCCTAGTTGTATCACGAATGTCTCTGTCTTTCCCTAGATTTTCCAGATCTAAAAGTGGCAGTGTTCCTCTGACAAGCTTCTTTCTCTGAAGTCTAGTATTTAGTTTCAGCTTAAATCTCACCATCTTATAATCACTCGAGATTTTAAAACTGTTCAGAACAGACACATCTTGCAGAATTTCCCTGTTATTTGATAGAACGTAGTCTATTTCGTTTCTGGTCCAATTTGGGACTTTCCGTGTCCACTTCCTTTGGGCGGTTTCTTGAAAAATGAATTGGAAATGAACAGCCTGTTGGCTTCTGAGAATTCCACTAATTTCTCTCCTCTCTTGTTTCTTTTGCCAAATCCAAAGTTTCCAACTTTCGTGTCACTGCACTGCTTGGTTCCTACTTTCGCATTGAAGTCTCCCATTACAATTTTGTAATGCGATTTGCTACTATCCAAAATCGTCTGTATCTCCTCGTATAGGTCTTCGACTTCTTCCTCCGGGTGTGAGGTTATTGGAACATACACTTGTATAATGTCCATACTGTATCTCTTTATTTTTATTACTACCCGTCCGATTTTATCTGAAATTCCTTTAATTTCTGTGATTAGAAGTCTTCAGGTCCTTATTAATTATAAAGCCAACGCCTGTTGGTCTTCTATTTTCTGTTCCTTTGAAGTAGAACGTGTGACCTGACGGAAGTTCCTACTGTTCTTCATTCTTCCTCCACACTTCTGATAGTTCTATGATGTCCCACTTAATCCTTGTTAGTTCATTCTGCAATTCTTCTAATTTGTCCAATCCTGCAAGTGACTAATAGTTTAGAGTCACCACATATAGGTCCGTTCGAGTTGCCGTGTCGGTGTCCTGGCAGCTACAGTCCAAACCCAAGCATTTTAACCCTCTGACTTCCTGCATGACTGACCGTAGCCGTTGTCAGCTGCATTCCGTCCTCCGGGCAATGAGGCTGTGTCCTTACTTGTACCATCACGTGTAAAGAAAGGAGGGGTGCAGACATTTGACTCATCAAGCTGTCTGCTAATGCTGGTTGGTGTTCGTTCGCCAAGCAGTTGCTTTTGTCGGTTCCCTTACCCTTAAGCCTTAGCAAGAGGAATTAAAAGGTCTCCTCCCAATTAGTGGCAGAAACCTTTTGGGGCGACAGTCCCGGTTTCCAGTCCATATATATAGGGTGTTGTAAAACAATCCCGACATACCTTAAACACGAAATTCCATATGGGAATAAGAGAAAGAAGTATAGGCCATCTAGGATGCAGAAATGCTTTGTTTCGGCGCTATATGGATTCCGAAAGTGTGGGAAAATGAACTTTAAAGCTTGATAATTCCAATAACATTAAGAGTAGAACTGAGGGGCATGGCAGTGGCACCCTCAAAGACTTGAGACCTGCTCTATCCAAAACTGCATATTCCAAATCCAAATTATACAACGAATGCGCAAGGGATGGCCAAAGGAAGTAGGAGATTCCCAGACATTCTCTGGAGTAAATGCGGATAGAAATAAGCGCGAATATGACGACTTTCCGTATGAGTACGGATGATAAAGGTAATCACTGGCATCTAACCGGGCAATGGCAGTCTCTTTTTCTGATAAAAAATACAACAAATTCGGTGAAATCTATGTAATTTGCTTTTGTTTGTTATGCAACCACGGATTTTCTTTATTAAAGTCGTTCCGCATAGGAATCTGTTTGATATATCGACTAAGCCCCCCCCCCTTAAATTTGCTCAGACCCCCTAAGGTTTTCTGCTCGCTACGAGCCTGGTTGTGACGAATGATGTATTACGAAATTGAAACGAAACTGAAAATGATGTCCGGCTTTTTTGCTAGTTTCTTTAAAGATTATAGTTGGAATTTACAGTTTGCACGATTTAATAGTAAGTCTTCTGCCGTTGCAATTTCTTGTCCACAAGAGCGTACATTTGTTACCTAAACATCTATATAAGGGCAATAAATGTCACTGTGTATGAGATGCTAACTTTTCATATAAAATATTACGTGTATTTTAATTTTAATCCGTGAAAATAAACATTTTATTGTTTTGAATGTTATTTGATCTAATAACTTTCATCATTAGTTAGTATTATCTTTCATACCAAGAGTCGTTTGAGAAGTCTATTCTAAGTGTGACTCACCTTTCACAGAGGTTTTGAATTTATATATGATCATTTGTATACTTTAATGTTAAGTACTTTTGGAGCATTTTTCTTCTTTCAGCTGCAGAAGTAGAAGTGCATTTTCAGTGACATAATCGCGATGGACGAAATTGAGATACGACAAGCGATTCCCTAAATGACACTGAACTGCAGCTTCGGTACGTCTATAGATATTGTATATGGAATATTCCTACGAAATGTTTATTGATGTGCTGAAGCTACGGTTCAATTCCAGCTAGTGAATTGCTTATAGTATTGTAATTTCCTGCATTATATAGCAAAAAATCAAAGCACCTATGGTCGGGGCACGAACTATTCACATGACCCTAATATATTCAATAACGTTCTGCCAACAGTGTGCCAACGATGAGCTAACATGAAGCCAACAGTTTAAACAGTTGGCCAAACGTTGCTTGAGGTCGGTTGGAGAACGGACACGGCCAAACTTGTAACACACCATGTTGTCAACATTGTCCCAACCGTTTGGGCAACATTTCTTTGGTTGGTCCAATCCTTGTGTTGGTTGGGTGGTTCCAACGTGGAGCTAAAATTCACTTTCTTACAGTGGTTAATAAAATGAATATTTCTTAATATGATATATAAGACCAATAAGTTGTATACTAGGAGTTAAAATGATATCATGGGATTGTCATTGTTGCGAAGCTGGTATAATTTTATGGTTTTCATATAGCACTACGTGAGTTTGTTGGATATTTGGTATCACCAGTGTTCATAAAATATATATGAAACGCGGAACGCAGCATTAAACATATACGAGATTGAACGCTCCAAATCTCAACTTCCTACGTTTAACCAAGTGCAGTATTCACATTTCAACACCGCGTTCAATGCATGACATGTGATGCTTATCATTACTAAGGGATGCCAAATATTAAATAAATCAAGATAGTGTGTTAAACGTACATACCTAAATGTGTGTTTCGGGTGTAAAACTAGTTTATATCTTGAGGTATTTCTCTCATTTATACTTTATTCGAGCTAACATTGCACTATAGTTTAGTACAGGGCAGTGAGTTGGAATTCAGTTGTTTTACAACACTAACGTACGAGAAAGCAGTTTGATAAGAAACATCCATGTTCCAGTTAGATCATTAGCCTTGTACTAATTATGGTACAAAGTTACAGTTAACTATAGTTCCACCATAGAATTCCTTGCCTGGTACTTTGATATATTCAGAGACCTAATCCACAGCATCTTCTACAAAAGGGTCTTTCAAATATTTGCTTTCACGACCTGAACACAATAATCACAATTTCGATGTACTTGTGGTCATAAATTAAAGGGAAAGTTCTTTATACCAAAACAGGAAATACGTCATTTGTAGGCCTGTAAATACATGGCTAGTTTCGGAGTTAGAGACAAGGAAATCTTGTACAACACTGTCGCAACCGGCCGGGTAGAAGTGCGGTCTAAGGCGTTAGGCCAACGACTTGAAGGTTTCGGGTTCGAGTCCCTACAGGGCATGGATGTTTGTGCATTTTAACTAGCTGCAAATGGGCGAATAATGAGGGGCCGAAGTTAAAAGTTACTTGACTGGTCCATATAAAATAAAGTTTTTTTTTACCAAAGCACTGTCACACATGACGTAATAACTTGACGTGATGCAGCAAAACCAACATAACGAAGTATCATAACACTGTCGTTTAATGATCAAAATTTGATTTATAGATGACCACAAATGAAAGAGAGTCCTTTTTATTAGAAAAATTTCAAAACATGGACAGTTTTAGAGATGGAGAAACCGAAATGTGCCACAGCATAGGCACAAATTACCTAATAGCTCTGCAAGTAATGGCATAAAAGGTGTTGAGTTATCAAATCAAAACAAGCTGCGAAAGAATTACCCAGTAAATACATTTGAGCTATGTTAATGATTAACGAGTACAGCTTAGCAAGGATTCCTATGCTTTTTTTTATTGCACACTGTCAATTGTTCAACACTAAAATTCATGCATAGAGGTATTCCTGCGTGCTTCATTCGCTTAATTGCAAATTATAGCCAAATACTAATCCCTGCTACAGCTTGAACTGTGATTGGTTAATCAAACAATTTACACGTCATCATTTGTAGAGATATTAGTGTGTTTGTAACGATTCCTCCCGATATGTGGGTGTCTGTAGCTCCAAAGTTACCCAATTCTTAAAACGAACTTTTATCCTGCATCGGTCTGGAGGAAACCACCCTTCAATATACGACCGTCGTTTTTTTGAACAGGCTATATACATCAATCAAAATCTATCAAAACAGGGAAAACATTAAAGGATTTGCACTTAAACATTTTAATTGCCAGAAAACTATAACTTGTGAGTGAATGAATAAAGTGTGAGTCAACTTGTGAGTATTGTCTTAGTGTGCATGATATGTAATTATCTGATGTTTACTATTACTCTAATCAAGCAATTAGCTTTAACATATAGAGTGACTCAACATATAGGGCCTCAAGATTACTTTTAAAATGTCAATGCGCAACTTACACAGATAAAACAGAACAGTTTATTTTAGTAACGTATTTTCATTTACCTCTATTTCTAGCACAATAGACGGTAAATTTTATCTACACTGAATTCACACGTAAGAACTCGCAATTGTCTATGTTGAAATATCTTATATGTACACCTTACAATCATATTTATTGTTGAAATAAATTCCAAACATGGCTCAGGAACAATTCACCATTAAATACTCTAAAATAAGCACAAAAATAATGACA
>JAGDQP010051736.1:0-13949 GCA_022664845.1 Lepisma saccharinum | reverse complement strand
GGCATGCCTACACTGGCACTAGGTCCTCGCTTCGCTGTCGCCGGGGCTTCCCACATACAAAATCGGGGAGTATACATGCCACCGCTACTGCTACCGGTACCGGAAAAAGGACAGTCCCGTTAAAAAGAGTACATCTGGTCAACCTAGTATAGGAGTCTGTCGTAAAAATACTGCATGTTTTGACTTTTATAAATTTGATTATGTTTTTCGGTACAAAAAGTACTCTTATGATTTCACTTCAGTGATGTCTGTGGTAGCATATTTTATCCCAGTAGCGAGACAGAAGTACAACAAGCACCCTAAAAATGGAAAATATTATTTTCTTTCTGTGCTTGATGTTTCTGTTCTAACCTGGTTGTGGGAAATTTGTTCAGCCCCCGAGGTTTGGTCCTTTGACCAAATTTTGGTGTTCAGTGTTATTTACTTATGTTCTTTATGCATCCAAGGTTCAGGTCGGGATTCGGGAAGGCGTCGGCATGATCCTATGTTGAAGGGGCCATCCCGGCATTTACCTGATGTGACTGAGGAAAATCCCTGGGTAAACTCAATCAGGATGGTCGGCCGCAGCGATCGAATACACGACATTCCGAATGCTACGCCAACGCTCTATCACTGGTTCGGTGTTTTTGTTCAGGCGAGAGCTGAAGCTGATCAGAGTCAATGCTTGGGACCCGGTCTGACCCTGTGACCCTGTTTCCTTGAATGATGACGTGGAGCTGAAAATGAGGCTGGATAAAGTCTTTGAGTCAAGGCCCGGTGATTTCTGGTATCAAGACATTGACAAGCTAGTGGAACGTTGGCAAGAAGTCGCGATCAATGCAAAGAGTATACAATTGACAGAATGGAATTCTCACCATTGGAACAGCGAATGGTTTCCCCTATCTAAAAGCATGTAAAGTTTAGGACACAAAAAATCAGAAAGTAATGAAGTTATTGACTTCCAATTTTGCAAGCAAGCACCTGACACCCATACAAAATGTATGTCTTCAATGTTCTTTTACATAAAGTAATTTATATGTTTCTTATATATATCATATATGTGGAACATTGCTTATGGCAAAAAAAGAATGTTTCTTTTATTTTGGTTTCGTTTTCGTTTTCTTCAGATGTAAACAGAGGGTGGGGGAATGAGCTCGTCTGGCTTTCTGTCCAGATGTCAGGTTCCTTCAGCGCCATTCATGGTCGGAGCCTATGCATTGTCTATCTAGCGAAGAACTTTGGTTGGAGACCTGAAATGCAGAGTGCAGACCACTACTGAATATCTTGGATTTATGACTGAGGCAAGCGCGAAAGCTCTTGGTATAGCCTACAGTATCATCTTGGAGTTGATTATTGTGTTGTCTGTTTTGTAGTGTAATTACAGTATGGAAGTGAGTGGAAGTTTCAAAGAAAAGAGGAAAAAAGTTTACTATTATCGGCTTCCGAAGAAAAGGTCCCACCAAACTAAAAACATTTGAAAATATTGGAAGAAAAGGAGAGAAGGTGAATGCAAGAGGTACCCAAATAAGAAAGCCATTACTTCAAAGAATCTCCTTAATCATGCATGAATTTCCACACTAAAAATATAATTAAGTATAGCATTATTGAAAAAAAAAAAGATGTCCACAACTCTTGCAATTTACAGTATAGAAATCTTCGCATAATTGAACTCAATTGTATTGGATTT
Organism: Lepisma saccharinum; assembly: GCA_022664845.1. Classification (NCBI taxonomy): domain Eukaryota; kingdom Metazoa; phylum Arthropoda; class Insecta; order Zygentoma; family Lepismatidae; genus Lepisma; species Lepisma saccharinum. The sequence continues at coordinate 12,283 of JAGDQP010051736.1, read as the reverse complement.
AAGGCCTTTAGGCATCTTTACCTCAGCTAGTTCTTCGTGTTTCGGTTTCTTTCCTCGTACATACTAAGTCCGCATAATAAGTACTAACTTAGGCGAGCTGACATCGGGTTACTTTTGGTGACATATGTAGGTGACTCGGAGACCCAGTGATCCGGTCCGAAACTTGACCCCGATTGACTCGGGACCCGGTCTCGACACCCCGGATAGACACTATATCCAGCATGCACGGGAAAAAGCAATATAAGTCAGAAACTAGCTAAAATGAGACAAGTTAAAATTTGAGATCTAGTCTTGTTTCTGTAGACGGAACAAATAAATACTGTAATTTGTGACTCATTGAGAAATGAGCTTATGTACCTGAACTTCACTTTGAGAGTTGAAAAAAATGATTTTAACTATTTAATACTTCAAATACATTTTTTCAAAATAGCATTTCCGAGGGGAGGTGTATTTGAACAACTCCGGCGGTATTTTTGTACTTTCCCTGGATATGAGACTGTTTCGGTATGTTGTTATTATTGTTAGGAAGTTTTCGGCGTTGAATATTTTGTACTCTCAGGGGTAACACCCACTGTCCCGAGCACTCCTTAAAAAAAAAAAAAAATGTTCAAACGTAAGTGTATAATGAAAGAATTAAATTTCTGCTTTGCCCTCCGGGTGCCAAACGTAGACACAATGACCCGGTCCAAAACTTAACCCGTGATTTGATTGATCCGTTTCAGCTCTGGTACTGACTATTTGAAAGCTTCAGATTAGGCCTACTTCAGCCGTAAATGACGAAAGTACATAAGTTATCCATGGGGTTACGTTTACCCGGGTAAGACAAAATTTTCAGGCCTTGTTTTCCTCCTCTGCTCATTTCATTTAAAACACTAAATTCACCAGATTTTCTCTATCTGGTATTTCCCACACTCGCGTGTGGGTCAGTACATCTGAAATCATCCCGCTTGGTTGCTTGACCTGTTTCAAAAATGTTATTTTAAAAATAATATTTCTACCCGGACGTGTAATAAGTTCCAAACGGGTATTGTTTTATTTTTATCCCCACTTATTAGTTAATGGAGGCCAATTTTCTGTTGTACAGCATGCCAACATTTGTGTTTGCAGATGTTTACGCAAGATGTAATATCTTTGTATATTCAAACAAAACTGATTGTTTCCTCAGTCTACTTGGTAATTTTATAGTCGGGTAAAAATAAGCGAAATTTTAACTTAATCACAAATAAATTGCAACAGAGAGTCTGACAACTCTTTCTTTATGGAAGAAATGTGCTCAAAACGACGGTATACAGTTTACCAACGCCACTGTAGATATAAGTACCATCTTGGAAAATGGCCGCCATAAAGAAATAATCGGGTAAAAATAAGCGAAATTTTAAACCTACAGCAAAAGAAATTACAGCAGATGGTCTAGCAACTACTTCTTTGTGAAAAAAAAAGTGTGCTAAGAACGATGGAATAAAATTTACTAACGCCATTGTACCACCATCTTGGAAAATGGCTCCCGTAAAGCAATAAATGGGGTAAAAATATTCGAAATTTTAACCAAAGATGAAGTCTGACAACTGTCTCGTTATGACAAAAGGGTGGTACGAACGTTATAATAAAGTTTACCAACGCAACTATAGATACACGGCCAGGGGCCATATGGTAGGTACCATCCGGCATTTACTTGGTATGACTGAGGAAAAAACGCGGTGAAAACCTAAGTCTAAATTGTTTACAGAGTTGTGAAAGGGTCATGAATTGGTTAATCAGCAAACGGGAATAATTTAGTTTTCGGTGGAAATCATATCCTGTGAATTTACCCGTACAGTATGAATTCAGCTTGACAAACAAACCGAGCGGCCGTAGTTGGCTTCGTATTAGGGAGGACTTGGGTTCAATCGCAGCAGAATCAGGTAAATGCCGATGTCGTACGTTGAACATTAGCCCTGTCCGACTCATTTCCGCTATGCTATCCCGGCGTGAGCCATAAATACATTGAAAATCAGCTTGACACAAAATCGATAAGAATATCAGAATTCTTTCCCTTACTAGTCAGATTGAATTTTAGTGGTCTTTAGGCAACTTTGGCTCAGACCGGATGGATGATGATGGGATGAATGGTGGAAGGAAGAAAGTGGGAGGAAACGGGAGAACCCACGCACACAGTGTTTGTCCACCACAAACCCCACATCGTGCTTCTAGCGTACAAGCGAAGAGAGTATAGTGACTAAAAATTCTGTTCATGACTTTAGACTCGAACGACACCTCAACAATTTTTGTAGCCCTACCTAGTAGTTCCTATGTTAGTTGCTATTTTTTCCTTCGTCCGTCCGGACATTATGTAATATATTACTATATGCGATTTTGAACTGAGCCGTAGCTCAGTGATAGTGTTGGCGTAGCATTTGGGAGGTGGTGGGTTCAATCCCAGCGACCGACCATAATGACTGAGGTTTTTCCAGTCGCACCAGGCAAATGCCGGGATGGCACCTTCAACATAGACCCTGATCGATACCTTCCAGGGTTGAAAATTGTCGAGAGACAGATAAACAGTCAGAGAGTGATATAGGCTTCCCAACTATAGCTCATGAAACAAGAGCCCTTAATAAGAATGAAGCTTCTGACACACGCTTTTTGCATAACCCTTTGTTATCATCTTCAGGATTCCAAACACCTTGTATTGGCTTAGGATCGGCAATGGATAAGTACGCAGGGTTCGAACCCCACGGTCGACTATTTTGATTGAGGTTTTGTATGGTTTCCCTCAGTCTTATCAGACGAATGTCTGGATTGTACTTTAGGAAAAGTCCTGGCTGATACTTTCCTCATCCTCTACTCTTCCTCATCCAGGCCTGCGCCAAAGGTGCCACATGGCCATAAATACATTGCAAATAAATTGTAAAATGGAATTATTTTATTTGAAATAAGTTTTGTTCCTTTCATAAACATATTCAAAGGCAAATTGCAGATAAGAATACTCATCATCATCTCCAGTTTTGCATAGTTTCGTAAAATATTGTTCAGTTTATATTTATAGTACATTATATTGCTTTTATATATATATATATATATATATATATATATATATATATATATATAAATAGAAAGTAAGTGTTTACTCTCCTAGTACGATCTTTGAATCTATCTTTTGTTAAAATATCCTACAAAGAGACCTAAACATGTACATTCGTTGAGGAAATATTATGGATTGACAGTCATCAAGAAGAAATACATATATTAGAACATTGCCATGCATGACCTACAACCATGGCAAGTTTTATCAATAAAAAGGTGCGACAGAGTAATTAGTTATACCAGTTTCATATATTCTCTTATCTGCTTCACTGTTGTGGACAATTACTATTACCACTGAGTAAGTGTTCATTAGAGCAAAGGAGATAAATACATAATGTATAATGAAGTGGCATCAAACAGTAGTTTGTTTTCAGTGAGCAAGACACAGTGTAACTGCTAGATAACTGCACGAATTGAATTTGAATTTTCTTTATAGCCTTGGCACCTAAGGCTCAGGTCGGAATAGGGGAGGGAAAAGGGTTCGGGGAGGTGTCGGCCAGAGCGTATGTTGAAGGTGCCATCCCGTCATCTGCTTGGTGTGAAATTACTGCACGAAAATAGACCAAAATTGACTAGTACTTAAAGGTTACTCAAGTATTACGTAAGCATTCACAGGGGAAGGGAGTTCAAGGTTCGCATAGTTTTGCTTACAATGGGAGGGGATATGAAATCAATGCTTACGTATCCAGTGCAAGCTGGACAATATTGGGAGTGTATGCAAGAAAACTTGGCTGCATTCTTCCTAGTCCCATTTCACGATTAATTTCGTAGTTTATTTTTATTTTTTAATATGAAAGGATTTTGTCTAAAGATATAGGTTTAAATACTGTCAAATAATACAATTTTTACTTATCTTTTTCCATTGTGTATACAGGCGATTGTTTCCATTGTTTAAGAAACCCTTTCATCTCTGAATGAACAAATGCAGTTTCTAAACTAGTTAGAGAAAACACGTGGAGGGACCCCCCCCCAAAAAAAAACGTTTCACAACATATTTCCACTCGTGATACATGCGAGTCGCGGAGAAACTTGTACAAATTCGTGGTCACTTTTATTACCTTCTCTTCTGAATATCAGTCTAATGTAAACATGAAATACTGTGGCCCATGTGTAGATAAGGTAGAACTGACTTTAGACATTCCCCCGGATGAGAAATTACTATTCTCTAAAAACAATTTTTAGTCCGATTCTGAATCAATAACTTCAAGAATAGACGAAGTAACTACGGTGATTCTAATGGAGATTAAATGCTTCAAAGCCGTTCACGACTTGAATGCTTTTAAGTGAAACACATCGGTAACAAAACTATCAAAACTAACAATTTTCTATTATTTATTTATATTTAATTTATTGTTTTGCTTTGAGGAACTTCTTCTATATTAATTCATTGGTAGGAAGGTATCAATCGAGTCCACAGAAACAAGTTTATTTTTCGTTTGGGGGCAAAACTTCCAATTGGAGGGAATCAGAAGTTCCCTTCACCCCCTTCATATCGAAAAACAAATGTAGATGTGTTTCCATTATGAAACTCTTACGTACGCTACTTGTACTTGACCACTTACGAAATTAACATTTATGCAGGTTTTTCATTGCAATTTTCAGTCAGATTCTTGCCTACGGCGGACCTACCAAACAACCGTCCAATTTAACATTGATTTTCACACATTTCTAGGAATATCATGGTTTTATCTGGCTCTTTCGGTAAAGCGACTTAATAGTCACTTCAACATATCGCGTGGCATTGCGAATGCACTTGAGTGAAGGCTTTGAGAACGATTCTTTTAACTGAAATTTCCATAAGAAAGCTGCTGTGTGAGTTATTAAAATAATCTTTATTTCTAAGCGGAAAATATTTCTAAATGAATGAAGTGAAGCCTTTACTTATTTAGCCGTACAATGCCGTGTATTATATTATTGACTCATTTATTCGAATGAGTATTCCATGATATTCTTAGAAATGTGCGAAAATCTATGTTAAATTAGACCCTTATTTTGCAGGCCGAAGTAGCCAAGTACACCTTCATCTTACCCTTTTCCCTCTCATAGCCTCTCTACGGTATAAATATAACGGTTTCGGAGTATTACTTTTCACTATAGAAAGCAATTCCCTCGTCGTCATGTAATCATCAAATCTAATATTATTCCTTACAAGCCTCCCTCCCTACGGGGGAGGGAGGCTTGTTTTCTTGAACTGAATGATACGGAGCAGTATCAAACACAACTACGGATTTGGGATCCATTGCTCTTGTAACCATTTATTATAATTTACACTGTTTATCTCATGATGATTGTCACCAGTTTTGGATTTCGCATCGTACACCAATTCGGCACCCGGAATGAAACCCATTTCTCCCCCAGCATGCACAACAATAAGCCTCTGCCCAGAACTGGTATTCTTCAAAACACCTGGAATGTCTGTATGTTGCCAGCACTTGTGCACCGTGTGAGTATGCATGCATGTTTCATCTGTATATACAACCGGCTTCCTGGCACCCCTTTCCTTTCTTCTTAGCGCCCTTAAATATGCTCCTCTACGAGCCACAATATCATGACGTTCCATTAGCACATATCTATTATTTTTACACTTTTTGAACCTGTAACCCATTCCCTTTAATAGTCTCCAAAATGTGGTTTTACTTCTTTTTTTTTTTAACAGCGCTTAAAAGTTTGTTTAAAGTTGGTGTATCCTCCTCAGCCTCAGAATACTCTAAAAAAGTTCATGCGCACTACACTCTTATCAGTCATCAAACACCATTTTCTGCTTAGGCTTCCGGATTTTACGTGGAGTAGAAACTTTCCCACCACTTTCTGCTGTTCTTTTGAAGTCATTTTGTATATTCCTCACAGCTCTCACACTTTCTCCTACAGCCCTAGACGTTCTTAACACCGCCTGTTTTAAAGGAATTAACAACCCTGTTTTCTTTTCTTCTTTGCAGAAATTTACTACTTTATATATTATTCGTTTTCCTTCACTCCGCACCACTCTACTGGGAGACTTGTTCGGACGGAGTCTCTCTCCATTTTGAAGAACGCAAGCACAGATCCACAACACACGAACACAATTCTTCCTGCCGCGTCCGATCACTATGACGTTATTTAATCCCTCTCAGCCCTAGAAAGCGTGCTATGATTTTGTGTAGTCGACAGACACAACAACACGGGAATATCTCGCTTTTGAGAGAGAGAGAGAGAGACGAAAGAAAAATAAATTACACGCAGACATAACGTTGATAAAAAGTTGATGTAACGTGTCAGACAAAGGCTAGGAATCGATGGATATATCGATGAAAAGTTCGTGGTGTCCTCAAAACATTAAACGTTAATAAAACTGTTTTCCGGACCTCTTCGAACGATGAAATTTTGCACAGCAACATAAGTCAGGTGACCATATAATGGTTATACTTTGATATGCACAAAAACCATACCTACCTACCGTTCAAACTAAGAGCACTATTTTGCATTTCTTGAGGGAGGGGGGGGGTCACTCTTCCTCACCATGTCATTTGGAAGAAGCAACACTGTTTGGACAACGTAGAGACAGTCTATATGATAAAACAATGCATTTGACTACTGCACCAAATTTCCCGCCCTTAATGATACCAGACTGCTATGCGTGTGTTTGGTTGCATAAGCAGGAGGTGCTTCACAGATCCAAAGTTATCAAACGGGACATTTTTCATGTTGCCATCAATAGGCTTGGTGGTGATGACATTAAGCCGGGTGACAATACATTTCTCCATGGTTACATACTCATTGTCCTTTACAAACTGTTTTTCTATCGTTCCGTATCTTGCAACGTTAGTTGAACTAACTCATAACTGGACAAGATGATGAAATTTTGCACACAGCGTCAGGTGACAATACAATATTCCAATATGCAGAAAAACCATACCTACCTATCGTTCAATTTAAGAGCACATTTGCATTTCTCGATTGGGGTGGGTCACTACTCCCTCACCATGGAAGAGGCAGCACTGTTTGGACAAAGTAGAGACAGACTATATGATAATACAATGCGTTTGACTACTACTAGTGCTATGCTTTAGTTGCAAATAGGCAAAATGTTCTAAACTATATGAAAGGACAATGTATTTCCACTCACCCAGTAGTTGTCATCTTGTACACTGGTTGGAAGCACATATATATCACACACTATTGAAGAAAAAGCAACTTTTTACCAAGATGGCGTCGATAAATGCTACATTTTTTAAACCTTGGAAACGTAACAACAATGAAAGACGACAATGTTAGTCTATAGCTAATGTTCAATGACATTATTACATAGATCTTTATGAAGGAACAGTGGATGATGTGTTCCATTGCGGAAGGAGGAGGAGGAGCATTCTGATTGATATACTAGAAAGAACCTACATACGATGTCTTATAAAAGAGAAAATATATATTTTTTTTCCAATGAAATGATGATCGATGTTTCAAATGCTGGGAGATGGTGGGTGAAACCAAGTACAGCGACCACGCAAGGCGAATGTCGGGATAGTAGCTTCAACCCAGACCGTATCCCTTCCGGGCTCTCATGTAGCCTTCGAGTAGTCGCGGGTTCGATCCCAGCGGCCGCCGACCATCTTGACCCAAGTGTTTCCAGGAGTCTTTCTCAGTCCCACCAGGTAAATGCCGGGATGGCACCTTCCATGTAGGCCCTGGTCGACAGCTTCCCCAAGTGTGGTAGATTGCATTAAAAAAAGCACTTTGACAGTCGTCCGTCCTAGAATGTCGTTCAACGTTCATCAAACTATCCATTGCCGAACGCTTACAAGGATGAAATTTTTGCACAGCGACGTAAGTCGGGTGACAATACAATATATTCCACTGTTCCTTTAATATGCAGAAAAACCATACCTACCGTTCAAACTAAGAACACAGTCGTTTTTTGTGTGGGTGGAGGGGGGGGGGGCGACGGCAAGGGACAACTAAGAAAAAGCATGGGAAATAAGTCGAAAATCATAATAATAATACATTTCTTCAACTTTTTGACCAATTTTGTGTATGGAAAACTGAATTTGTAAAAGGAGCGCGTGTCATGCTTTTCTTTTGATTCATGCATAAACGAATGAAGACTTTGAATATTATGTTTCTTTGTCGTTGGATTTTAATCATCTTTGAATATGTTGCATTTCTCCATACTGAAAACAAGGGGAAACATTGAAACTTGAAGTAACTTAAAAACAAATGATTCGCCCGACTTAGACTTAGGAGCCATTGAAAGAAAAAAGTTCTCCTAGAAATGTCGCTGGACGGGAGTCGAGCCCTACACTGCCGGTATGAGAATGTTCCTCGGTGACTTTTCAACTTTGAATATCTACTTTATTTGTGGTTCGATTTTGATCATTTTTGAATATGTTGCATTTCTCTATGCCCCAAACATTTTGATCCAACGGATTTTGATGAAACTTAAAAAAAAAATCGTTTTTTTCCCTCTCCTGAAGGCGAATACCGCAACTTAAAAAAAAGAAAGATATTTTCATCCATTTTGCATATGTTGCATGCATGGTTCTATCTAGAAAAGCTAAAAAAGAGCCCCCCAAAAAGTTGATATAACGTGTCAGACAAAGGGTATATAACTTATGGATATTTCGCAGAAAAGTTCTTGATGTCCTCAAAACATTGAACGTTAATAAAACTGTTTTCCGGACCTCTTCGAACGATGAAATTTTGCACAGCGACATAAGTCAGGTGACCATACAATAGTTATACATTGATATGCAGAAAAAACATATCGTTCAAACTAAGAGTACTATTGCATTTCTTGAGGGAAAAAAACCTTTTCCTCACCATGCCATTTGGAAGAAGCAACACTGTTTGGACAACGTAGAGACAGTCTATATGAGAAAACAATGCATTTGACTACTGCACCAAATTTCCCGCCCTTAATGATACAAGACTGTTATGCGTGTGTTTGGTTGCATAAGCAGCAGGTGCTTCACAGATCCAAAGTTATCAAACGGGACATTTTTCATGTTGCCATCAATAAGCTTGGTGGCGATCAGTGGCGTCTCGTGGCTTTGGAATTTGGTAGTTCACAACTAAAGAGCAACGAGGAAAGAACTAAAAACAAGAAATATCGTTCGTTAGCTTGAAGGGATTTGAAGAATACAGGGAAAGAAGGAAGGATGCCTCAGAAAGATGATTTCTTTTAGTACGCATTTTAAAGTCATATTATCCCATTCACTCTTTTGTATGTGATATTCTAAAAACATTTATAACTTTTAGCCAGACGGGTGGCCGAGCGGTCTGCGGCGGTTAGCCATCGGCTCGAAGGTCCCGGATCCGAGTCCCGGCAGGGGCATGTGTGTGGATTTTCATAGCTAAAGGCGAATCGTGACGGGCCGAAGTCCAAAGTTACTATACTGATCCATATAAAAAGTAAAGTTTACCCAAGATATAACTTTTAGATTGGAATTTTCCTAGCGGGTAGGTGTCATTGTTTAGTAGCTACCTGTTAGGAGTGCAAATTCATTTCGGATCCCTTCTTTTCCCGTACTCTTCATATCTCACTGTGCTAAATAGAGAATAGAACTATAGATTTGCATAACTGAATTACACTGTGGATTGGGTTAAGCGAAAAAACATTAACAAAAAACATACGTTGTTGGACTGTCCAGGATTCTATTCTGGACCTCTCGTCAAAAGTTCGACAGCACACGACGAATGTTTCTCAGTGCAGTTTCCAAGGGAATAAGAAAATTGAAAATTTGTGGACAAACTGTCGCACTACACATTCAATACACAAAAGGGGGGGGGGGGATAATAAGAAATTTTGATTCTATGTACCCTTCTTACACTTTCTCTTTTATTCTTCTGGCCAGCAAATTTATCTGTAACTCGTTGGTTAAGTCCTGCATCCTTACCAAGAATTTTTCAACGGAAGGGGCTGAGACGATCTTGTGTTATTGTATTTCTTAGGAACATTTTGTGGAGAAACACCTTTCTGCTTCTGAAGTAGTCATCGGAACTCTTTCCATGAATTTAGGACCTTTGGTAACTCTTCAAATGAATCGTGTGAACTATTTTCAACGAAATAGCATTTTCTTCAAGTTTTGTGCATTTTTTTTTTTTTCATTGGAAACGTCTAAACTTTTCACAGAACATTGTGATTGAAATCAATCCAATCAGTTTAACTAAAGTAGTCTCACTGTCTCATTTTCTTTTCTAAACAACTTTTCTGTTTTTTCCCTACCAATTTTCCATCAGAGGAGGAGTTTTGAGGGGTCCCTCCCCTAGCTGCAGCAGGCTTTTCATCTAATTCGTCTAGACCTTACTGAATTTGTTCGCGAACGTGTTTTAAATAAGTATGTACTTGTAACGCATGTGTCCACTACTATCAGACACAAAAGCCTGCGAGCTTATTATGCACTGAAATTCATTCAAAAATACATTTTATACAATACTATCTATTTTTTAGAAGACATCTTTTATGATCAAACTAACAATTCAGTTGCTTCAGTCTCTCACACGACACACTCAAGAAACCAAGAGTTGATTACTGGTTAAACAATGTTGCAAACCTGACGAAACTGGAAAAAAATTCAATTCCAACTGGATCTTAAACAGATTTATGTAGTAGAAATACAATAAAGTGTTAACTTTAAGCGATTACTATGTTTGTCGACTAACCATTTGTTGCGAATGTCTATTACCTTGCTTTTCCCAGAGCATTTGATTACATTTTAAGCATCAGAACGGGTGGGAAAAGAAGGAGAGTTCGCAACGGTGGTCACGGCTGTGCTTCTGCTATCTCCGTTCGCACAGCCCTTGTGAACGCCGAGGTCCCATATACACAATGTTAGAAGTTAGGCCTAACGCCACTCAAGCGTATATGGGGCAACGCGTTCACAACAGATGTGTAAACGCGAAACGAATTGATTAGTATCTCCAACTGGGCAAAGAAATTTTGCCTCATATATATATTTAATATATATATATATTAAATCTCACGATAAGTAAATAATCTGAGACGATAATAATAATAATAATAATAATAATAATAATTAACTTCTAAAATAGTTGGCAGTTCACGTGATCTTGTGAACGCTGAGAACGTTAAGTGCCGCAACTTAAAAAAAAAAGCTCCCAAAAAAGTTGATATAACGTCTCAGACAAACGCTAGGAATCTATGGATATAGCGATGAAAAGTTCGTGGTGTCCTCAAAACATTGAACGTTAATAAAACTCTTTTCCGGACCTCTTGCAGCGATGAAATTTTGGCACAGCGACGTAAGTCGGGTGACAATACAATATATTCCACTGATATGCAGATAAACCATGGAAGACGCACTGTTTATACAACGTAGAGACAGTCTATACAATGCGTTTGACTACTGCGCCGATTTTTCCCGCCGCCGCCGACCAAGTGTTTGCAAGGGGTCTTCCTCAGTCCCACCAGGTGAATGCCGGGATGGCACCTTCCATATAGGCCCTTTCCGACACCTTCCCCCGTCATCATTTCTCCGTTCAACTATGTGTGGTAGGTTGCATGAGCATAAAAAAAGCATTTTGACAGTCGTCCAAGAATGTCGTTCAACGTTAATGAAAGTCTTTTCACGATCTCTTACAACGATGTTGAAATTTCTCACAGCGACGTAAGTCGGGTGACAATACCATATTCCACTACTACTTTCATATGCAGAAAAAAACCATACAGTTATAAAGTAAGAACTCATACTTATCTTGGGGGGGGGGGGTAATCACGCAGCAGCGATCTTTTATGAAAACATGGTTTTAATCATCAGGATCATAGGGACACGATTGAAAGAACAAGTCGATCAAACTACAGAGCTGCTTAAGATGTGATGGCGTCGCATTCGGGAGGTTCTGGGATCGCTCCCAGTGGCCGCCGACAGAGGTGTATCCTCATTCCGAGTGGAAGAGGTAGTAGCATTCGAGAGGTCTCGGGATCCATCCGAGCGGCGGCCGACCATCTTGACCGAGGTATTTGCAAGGGTCGTCCTCAGTCGCAAAAGCACTTGCAACATAGATCCTCTTCACCATCCTGTCTCCTATCCCGACGTGAGAAACTTGAAGGCCTTCATGTAAAATTCTAGATCATGATTCGATTTATTTCCAACAAAGACTGTATGGAATGATGTGTGGTAAGTTGCATAGCCAAAATGTTCTTGATCCCTGATCCAGCACTTATCAACATTTTCCTTTCGTTCAATAAGCTTCGTGGTGTCTTTCAACGTTAATTTAACATGAAATTTTG